>SRHC01002651.1:224826-271835 GCA_004794325.1 Pomacea maculata
CCACCCTGAAGCGATCAGGATATTTTGGTTTGTGGAAAGAATGCGCGTGTCCGCGGACGGTCCGTGACAATTATAGTTTATACTATAATTTTTTAATAATGTTTACCAGTTCCCCTCTTACTTTTGCGTCTGTGAACTCTAAGGATCTGAAAGATATAAAAAGAAAAAATGTTGTCCATCACTCAAGAAGCAAAGGTCGTTCGGTCTATTTGTTATAGCAGAACAGTTTTGTCATAATTGGAAACAATTCATCACCGCAGAATTGTGTTTTATTGTGCAGCTGTACTTCCTGCTGAGTGCGATCTTCTTTTACAATGAGTTGGATTTCTCCATAAAATGTGTACAAAGAGCCCCATAAAGGGATTACATGATAACATTTACTTAAAGCTTTTGTAGTTGCTGGTATTTATGAAACAGATAAAGATGGTCCACATTTTTATTCACTACTTCAGAAGCTTTAAAGAAAATTTGAGGTAAATTTTAAATTTTCGTCCAGATTATTATAATTTAAAACATTAAATCAAAAGTTTAAAAACTAGTAGATACTATGATGACAAATGCACCGCTGTTTCGTTTACTACATTTGCACAATCTATATAAAAATACATTGGCACAAATTAGCTAAATTTAACAAATGGAACGTATGACCATTACTATGCAAACAAAATAATCTACTCTCATAGAAATTTAATATTTTATTATGTTGCTAACACAAAAACCGCAAACAAAATTTGTGGACTTCAAGTTATTGAAAAATGTTGAGTGGAATAGTAATGTTCGCAAAATTACAATGACCAAAAATATAAAATTAAGATGGCTGCATATGAAATTAATTCATATGACACAGTATGAAAGTGAAATAGGCGAGCATGGACATAGAAAAAGTTTACCTTTGCCAGCATTGTAGAGACAAAAAAAAAAAAAAACATTTATTGGAAACGTTCGACTTTTCATAGTTTCTTGATTCTTAAACATCTTGATCCATGAAAGAATGGTTCTTGACAACAGAGCGAGTAAATATTTGTCAACACCTTGTACTTTTTGGATGAGATAGTAATTTGAACACGGACGCTAGTAAAAAAAAAACAATTTATCAACTTATTAATTGATCTAGAGCTTGAAAACAGGTGTAAAATTTATATATTTCCTGCAGTTTTAGAGATGCGATGTAAACAATTCCAAGAGCAATGGTTTTCTTTTCATCATCTGACAAACTTATTTTCTTTACCCTACTAGATTTGTTTAAGTGATATTCGCAGCTTGATTCTTATTCCCCTGGCTACCTGTGTTCCCATTTGTCTTTCTCTTTATGAAGTCATTGTCATGAGAATTGATTCTTTAAATTCCTTTTCAATCGCTCATTTTTTAGTGTCATTAAAACTTAACAATGTGACAGTCTAGGGAGAACAAAGAAAACTAGAAGCAGGTGTAATATGGTCATACAGCTGGGTAAAATATGGGTTCTGGACGACTGTCATGCTGTCATAGATATTAGCAGCTTACACCAGCTGCTTATCGTCCTTAAAATATATCAAATGTCAGATACACCGATCAGGAACTCTCTTTACAAATGTACTCAGCGGCTGGAGTCTTTTGATCTGTGGACACGATCCACCCAGTAGTCCTCTGTGTACCCGACTACTTGTCTTCGTCATGAAACCAATGGGTGGCGGGGTAGGGGTGGGAGAGAGGAAAATCCTATGGTCCACTGACCTATACCGAGTATAGACCAGCATATTATTAGAATGGCAGAGCAGACGGCAAAATAATTGCCAAATGATCAAAGGAAGATCGAGACGAAAATAACAAAGGAAACAACGGATTGTTAACTAAATTGTCTCCGAATGATATGCTGTCTATTAATCAATGTCCATGTAAAATCAGATGCTGTCTGCAGTGAAGTTTTTCTTCTCATTACTGTCGGTCTTAAAGGTAATGTTAAGGACACGTTTCTAGAAGATTCTCGCTTCAGTTCAAAGTGTACAAAATACGGTAATACCTCATTAGTTCCTTAGTAGGGAGCAGGTAGGTCAATATAGAACAATTATTTCAGTATATTCGTCGATGATTAAAAACAATCTACAATCATTTCATTATTTTCTGAATGTGTAACTCTAAACCTAACTATGGGGGGTGTCCAGTCACTTAATCCCCAGACACTTCATCCCCGACACTTCATCCCCGACACTTCATCCCCGAGAGTTTTAATCCCCAGACACTTCATCCCCGACACTTCCTCCCCGACACTTCCTCCCCGACACCTCCTCGCCGATGGTACTTTCAAAGTTGTCCCCAGCTTATTCTACCAACTCTACACAATTCATTTCCAATTCGCGCAAGGAGTGATTCCGCCGGTGCTGTACTGCTTGCTTCAGGACAAATCAAGTGCAACCTATAATAGATTGTTGGATGCAGTTAGAGAGCTAATGCCTAATGCAGCTCCAGAGACTATAGTAACAGACTTTGAGAAAGCTGCGATGACCGCTTTTAGAGAGAAGTTTCAGTCATGTAAAGTAACGGGCTGTTACTGTCACTTAAGTCACGTGGTATTACGCAAAGTCTCTGAACTGGGGATGAGAAGTGACGATGACGAAGACGACGAGTTACGTGGAATGGTCAGATGCCTCCCAGCACTTGCCTACGTACGTGAGGAAGACATTGTTGATTCCTTCGAATTGCTTGCAGAGTCAATGCCACAACATAATCGCATGCCGGAACTTCTATCCTACTTCGAGCATACGTATATACGTACATACGGGGCCGCAGACTGCGCGGTAGAGGTGATAACTATGCCTCAGCTTTATTCCCTCCAGACACTTGGAACAAATACCTGACTTCATCGGCGGTGCTGCACGAACAAACAACTCTGTGGAGGGTTGGCATCACGCCCTTCAATCTCTCTTCTCCTGTCATCACCCAACGATGTGGACATTCCTTGATGGTCTACGTAAGGATTGTCAGCTACACAAGGCGTCTGTTCTACAATCATGCGCCGGCACAGAGAAACGTCCACAGAAGAAATACGCTGAATTAGCAACATTGTAGAGAGATATGAGTCAATGGATCGTCTTCTGTACCTCCGATCATTAGCTTACCTTTCATATTGATTAACAGCAATTACCTCCCGAACACTCAAGAACAATTTTCATATCATATTGTTGAAGAACATTACATTTACTTGCTTATATGAATTTTAACTAATGTTGTAGATGTTCAAATGACGTTGAAGTTAATAGCATGATTTGAATTTGAATTATTTGAATTTCAATTAATAAATTTCAATAAAATTTTTCGCTGACTTCATAATTTTTATAGTTAAGAATTTAGTTTAGGGATGAAGTGTCTGGGGATGAAGAGCTTAGGGATTAAATGTCTCGGGGATGAAGTGTCAGGGATGAAGTGTCGGGGATGAAGTGTCTGGGGATTAAGTGACTGGGAACCACTATGGGGCAGTTGTCATTCGTGTGTCTACACTCCGCTATGTACAGGGTAAATAAGAAAAGAGAGTAGAGTACATTCCTTTGGGGAGCAGCAGTATTGGTGCACAGAGTATCGGAATCACATCACTAGCAAGTATAAGATCCATAAAGATCTGGTAGCAACATTAATTCAAATTAGTTTTTGAACAACCAAATGATATTACATTGTATTCAAAGCATTCTGGAAGTAAAGAAACACATTAGAGGACAACAGCTTTTTGGGTTCTCCAGGTGTGCATAAACTCTCAGACATTGACAACAAACAGAACTGTTTCAAGAGAAAATGTAAAAGAATTGCAGAATTCTTGTCGAAGCAAAGAAAGGCTCTCATAGAGTGTATCAGATAATTTAATACGAATATCCATTAATATTAAATAGGAAACTTTCGAAATAAAAATCGAAACTTGCTTAAAGATCATAACTACGATAGGGCCAGGCCAGTCATGCGTGACACGAGTGCCTGCTCTAAAACGAGAACATAATGTGCAGCCAAGAAATTCTCCTCAAATATTTGATCTCCCGGCTAACTGTGTGGGTTCGAGCTATTTGAGATGCTGGTGGGCAGTGTTTATTTCCGATATCTAGCATCATGAATAAAATATTTGTTGAAGGTGCTGGCTGCCTCACAGTGACGCCGTGCTGGACTACATCATCCACATCCCCATCTGCATCGTCCTGTTGGTATGTCGCACTTCACACGCATCATGCCGCCTGCGCTCTCTTCTTTTGATGTTTAGATTGTCGATTTCTTTCTCTTCAGTTTTCTGCAGCAGCTTTAATGGCTCCAGGACTAGAGGGCTTATTAGAGCTCCGCTCAAGGACTGAGATGTAAAAATAATTTAACTGGGAGGGGGAAATGAAACGATATTCACTCCGAGAGACCGAAGGGAGAGCGTGAGTATGTAATGGTCGATTCTAAAAAATGGGTAATGGTTATAATAAATGATGAAATGACAGTGTGCGGGACAAAATTGGGGAAAAAATGACATATGATCAACTTCATTATCTCAATGAACCATTATACCTCTCCAGAACAAAGCAAAACAAGGACATGGTCCTCGTCATGCGTGACCGCCCTTGACAGTCTCATTTGTTATTTGTGGTGGTAATGGCTTTGCTTATTTGTGGATGTGAAGGCGACAAGAGGATGATGAGAAAGACAAAGCACAACGGGTTACAAAGTCTTAAATAGTGAATACGTTTCACTTGATTAAAATGATCTTTTTTTCTTTTTTTTACAGTGCAATGTGTTCTTTCTGGCAACGATCATCTGGGTTCTTGTTACCAAACTGAGAGCATCCAACAGTCTAGAAACCCGCCAGTACAGGTAGGAAAGACCTGTGCCACATTATGTAGGGCTATGGAACATTTCTTCTTTCAAACAGGAAATCGACAAAGATAGTTTACTTTCATTATATTGTCGTAAAACAGCTGGAAAAATAAATAAATAAAATTGTGTGCACTTTGCTCAGATCCCGACAAGCTTGAGAGATTACAAACCAACAGTGGATGGTAGTGGCATGCAGCAGAATGCAGTGTCATTCAATGATGAACTGTGTCGATGTTAGAAGAATGAGTTGTCTGTCTGCCTTTTTTTTTTGTAGAAAAGCTGTTCGCGCAACAGTGGTGTTGTTCCCTCTGCTGGGCCTGACCTACCTGCTTTTCTTCTACATTCCTACCTCTCACAGACACCTGTACCATGTCACCGCCTTCGTCAATGCAGCGCTCCACTCGCTGCAGGTGAGTGCACAAGGGGAGTAAACTCTGAAGCCAGAAGCTTGACCAAACTTTTGTCTTTGACCTTTTTTTCTTTGTTCTTTTTACATCTGACTAGTATAGTAAGCACTATTACATATGTGTGTGATCCATGTTAAACAGCTAATTAGCTTGAGTATTCTATAAGTGTTGTTCTTTTTGCCGATATTATGATCAGATTTTATAGTTCTAAAGCTGTTTGATTGTTTTTCTGTAAAGATTTTGCTACTACAAGGAAACGAAAGGTTTTTAAACAATTACAGTCACTACTTCTACCAATACCACTGCAGCTACTAACTACTGCATTACATAAACGCGACCGCACATTACGTTTATAAAAATATTATTTGAGCAAAACCTTTTAGATAGTTTAACTTTTTTGTGAAATTTGCTCCTGGTTCTTTCTTGTAAACAAAAATTAATAATTCCCTTGGGTTTTTCCGGATTGAAATTGCAATCGCTTGTGCTGCTGTATGCACAGGTGGTTTCCGGGATCTCTGGCAATTATTGCGGTCGGCAGGCGGCGTTGTACCTCTTGGGGATGAACGTTTTTCTGTCTCCTTTAGGGCTGCTTGAACTCGTTAAAAACTGTGTGTGTGTGTGTGTTTGCAGTGGGCACAAAAATGAGTTGGGAGAGATCATTGCTGTTGCTACTCTTTTCACGTAACTTTAGAAGCAAAACAAGGCATTCAAGAATAAGAATGGATGTTTATAATGCGCAGCATCCAGACCAAAACAGCACTCTCTGTGCAGACAAGCAATGATAAATGAAAGATAACAGACTTAAAATTACTGTACGGCTTTGTTCGTATTTTGTGTTGTTGTTGTTTGTTTTGTTTTTTAATGTCGTTTCGGGTTTCTTTTTCCTTTCTATCTTCACTGTTTTCACCGATATTTGTTAAATAACAAAAGTTTTCAGTTTTAGCACTTTATCCAGGTCTGTAATACGTCTTTACGTTGTTGTTGTTGTTGTTGTTGTTGTTGTTGTTGTTGTTGTTGTTGTTAGAAATGAAAAGGGTTTTTTCCTTGTGTATCCGAGAGATCAGTGTATTGTACACGTTGTCAACACAGCTTCTTGTAGCTGATTATACGTGCTAATGGTCCAATTCCTTGTAGACGGTAGCTGGAGAAACAGAATCCTTCTACCCATTGAAACTTCACAACATAGAGCTTCCTAAGGATTTCTTTGGTGCTTAAGCTCGTCTTATTTTATGTTTGCTTTATATTTTTTCTTTCTTTTTTTATTTCATTTTGTTTTAACCCTCTCACGCTGATTGCCTATTGCCAGCGAACATTTAGAGCCTGCAGGTTTCAATGAGATGAAGCTGCAAGAACACCAGGGGCATGATTACCAGGGCAAAAAATAGAACCTGATGTTGCATGGCGTCCTTGTGCTTTTTTCAATTTCCATTTAGTCAGCATCAGTTCAAAAACGTTTAGCCCCTAGAGATCACTAGAATGTCTTTGAAGATCTGCAGGAAGCTAAATAACACGATTTGAATTTCGTTTTCAGGGTCTCGTTGTGGCCATATTCTTTTGCTTTCTCAACGGAGAGGTGAGTTAGTAATCATCGCCATTTTCTCAGGAGTGGATGCATATTAATAGTCTTTTCTCCCATACATTATCATTTCATTTTTGGTACCTTACTAACAATGTTCGTCTCAAATGATTTTGCTTGTTTCTTTTTTTAATGGACTTACTTCTGTCACACGAAGACTCGTGGACACTATAAGAGTTAATTTAAATGATCTCATTTATGTAATAAACTGGGTTTTTTTTTCAATTTCCCATACCTTTTTCCAAAACTCTGTATATCATTATAAATTCTTTTTCTTTTGCAGGTGCAGGCTGTCTTGCGAAAAAAACTTTCTAACATCCAGGATAACCGCGGTCTCTTCACGCGCTATACCAAGTCGTCGTTCGTCGGCTCACCTGGACGATCCAGCTTCCACGCCTTATCCATGACGACATGCAATGGCCGCCAGTCGCAGCCCGCCCGCAGCAAGCACTGCAACAGCGAAACCTCCGAGGTGTTCGCGTCCCCGGAAGAGGCAGCAGAGCATATGTTATGAACACCTTTAGTGACGTCATGTCCGGGGCCGGCTGGACGGGTGGGGAAAGTGGGGGGGTGGGGCATAGTTAACTATAGTCGTGATCCGTCTTGAAGAGGAGGCCACTCATATTGCCTCGGCAGACTCCCTGTGACGTCTTGCGCTTTCCGTTGTGTGTTCTTCCGGCTGCGCACTTATTCTGAAGGGGGATAATTCACCGTTCGCCCGGTGATAACGCTGTCAGTTCAAGAACCATCTGGGTTCACAAGACCAGAATCTGATTAAATTGACGAGAAGGCTTGCCGCTTAATCCGTCTGCGCGCAGTTCTATGATCTTGTTATGAATAGCATGTGCACGTCAAACAAGTAAAGTATTTTGAGAAGTTTTTGTTCAATAAATTATCAACACATCAAACAGTCACATCTGAAACGAAATTTACCTGAAGATACACTGTGAACAGTAGTGTAGTCAAAGACAGTTAAAATGTCTTCATTTTGACAGAGCAGAAGTAGCACTAAGTAAGATTATGTTCAGTGTGTGCAGACTTGCTCGCACGTGAGAAAGCTGCAATTTTCTTACAGTGTGCAGGAGGAAGAAGGAAGGGAGAGGTTTGCCCTACCCCTCTTGTCTGCCTTTTCATGAATAACATGAGAGGAAGAGTTTTCCAAGCTTCTTTCTGCAGATTGATGTCTTCGCCAGTCAACGTTTTAGATAACTGATAGCTTCGTAACAAAGTCTTTGCAACCAGCTTCTGCCTACTCAAACCTGAAATAATGTTTCACTGGACTGCGTGGCACCCCGACTTTAAATGCATTTCCTGCATTCGATATTTACCAGACATTATCACCTATACAACTACACATAAGACAAAATGCTTTGAAGATATAAATCGAGGACCACAAGGCTCCGCTTAAAAGCACTGTTTGTGATTCCCCTGCATTGTTCAGAGACACGTGTGGTCATTTGTTGGTGTCAGTGATGCTGTTGTCCATAGGAATATTTCCTGAACATTCGTGCGCATTTGACTTCAAGCTGTTTGTATATTTAATCGACGTCCCTTGGTGTGTTTACGATGACACTCATTCGTCAACAGTGTATGTCAATTTCACAATATTAAAATGCTTTTTTAATGTATTAAGGAACACAACAAAGATCTACTGACACTATATGGATTGTTATCCGACAGTATTGAAATATATTGTCATCGTTTTCACAACAGTATTTCCTCACTATATTTGTTGATGGATGGTTGATTTGTTGGTTTATTTTCTCAAAGTCGTGATTTTGAATTGTTGAAGAAAGGACTTTTTTGGTAAGCAGGAGGAAGGTGAAGTACCTGAAGTAAAAGTCCAGTGGTCATGAGATGATGTGTCTAATCCAGAAAAAAATATTTAGGCCCTGATTTGAGCTCTGAAAGACTCAAGCTGCTGGCCTTTTGCCACTGTGCCACCAAGATTTGATGTTTGCAGATAAACGACGGCTAAAGATGTTTGGAGTGGTAAGATTAAATTTATTTATGTAAAAACAATGATCATGTGCACAATATGTAGTAGCTGTTTACATCCACCACTTCATCTCTCTTTTGCTGTTTTGTTGTTACATCCGTTGAACTATAAATAATCTACAGTAAAATTGTGTTGACATATTTGTTTTAGTCAGCTAAGTAGAGATATTCTTCATGTCAAGACTTAGGTGCGTGTACAATAAATTTTTCTCATAAATTATTCAAAAGGTTTACCGCCTATTGTCCATCCTGGTCTGTGTTAAAATTTCTCAAGTTGTAATTTTGGTATGTGCGAATGTACCATTTACAGCTATAGATGTCGTTTACAACTTGCTTTTCTCTTATATTTCATTACAACACTTTGTCGAGATACTTCGTTTTTAATGGTACATGGTTGTCACTAGTATTTGAAATAATGTTTAAAATAGTTCTGCTTTTGTTACATTACTTGTTTGTTCTAGAGCTTCATGAAGTGTATAACTTTATGTGAAGATGGTTTATAGTAAGCATTATTCATGCTTCCCTCCCACCTTTATTTTATTCTTACTGTTTTGTTCTCAAAATGGAATGTTAAATTAATAAATGTATAATGGTTTTATTGCATCTCGTTTTATTTTCGAAGCATAGTTCAGAAAGGTGAGAGTCAATACTTTGAATCAGCAGAGTTTATCATATTTTAAATAACTTTTCATGTTGTAAGACAATGACATTTAATAATAGGCTAGAGACTGTTTTAAAGTGATTCTTAATTAAGAGATGTCGGTGTCACAAGGTAAATTTGTGTACGCGTTTGTTTGTGTGTTCAGCTTCCTACCATGAATGTAAAAATATAAAATTTTCTTCATAAAATCAACAAAAAGTTTTCGAAACTACATCTCTTTTGTCAGCGAACTCAGCTAACCTGTGTAAAACGTCAGGGACCAGACAACCACAGTTCCCAGTAGTTTCCAGTATGAGAATTTTTAGATCAGCCCTAGACAATTGTTCTCAAAGAAAAAGAAAAGCTACTCACAAAGAGACATTTTGAAGGAACACTGCATTTTGGTATACAGGAAAGTGGGAAAAACAGCTACGAAATATGTTTAAGTGCAGAGAGAAAGTCTTTGTGTGTGGGTGGGTGGGGTGTGTATGTGTGTGTTTTGTGGGTAGGGGAAGAAGTAAAACACAGGAATGCGCACACAGAGAATTGTTGTCTTTACGTTTGTAGGACAAATCTTAAGGCTTGGAATTTAAATCGTCAGTCCAGGAAAATGGTCTTCACTATATATATAGAGAGAGAACCTCCTGATGGCATCACAGCTTTACAGAAAAAATTCCGAACCCTTCGTAATGTCCGTCGTGACGTAAGCGATCCGCGGTTCACAGGCCGACTGATTCCAGGGGAGATAAGCGGCGGTGGGACTTCTGGGCCTATTGTCTAGTGCCGCCAAAGGCCGACTACTGCGTTGCCGACGTAACGCCACCCCAACCGCTAACTCATCCCCACAGCTACCCGTTCCACCTTATGACAGTCTGTATACTAGTGCGTCCGCTCGACTCGTGGAGAGAGCCAGTTATCATATGACACATGACCAAATGAGTTTTAATACCTTTCTTATCGTTCGTTCCATCTCTAGCAGCGCATGCTAGAAAGAGAAACGTAACTATGACCCAGCAAGCTGAAGTAGAAAGAGCTTAGCGGCTGACGATGTAAAATAATGACAAAACTTCGATAGTCATGCCGTTTGGTAATTTTCGAACAAAGAGAATTTATTTCTAAACATTTGTTGAATTCTTGCTGCGAGGGGCACACAATTAAAAAGGAACGAAAGAATAAAGGACATATTTTGTTGCTTTAATATTCACGCATTTTGTATAATACAAGACAAATTATTTTAATAAACCATTCACGAATACTGTATACGTACTACTTGTAAAAATCGCGACCTCAGCAAAAAATATTACAAAATTACTATAGGATGGATAAATCATTTGCAAAGCACCTCACGAGCGTCTGGTATGAAGATTATACAAAAATGTATACAAAATTTAGGACGCGACATGAGTAGTGCCAATAAGCACCAAGGACAGTACATAGTACAGTTTCTTTAAGAGACAAATACTCTAGTTCGGTAAACAAAACAAAACACAAAATTAAAGACACAGTAGTACAAGACCTTGGCACATTTTGTTGATTTTTTGGGGGAGGATGAGGGTGAAAATAAACTCTGCAAAATTAATGCATAATTTACAGGCCCTCGCTTCTCTTATAAGACCAGAAGTAACGAGACCTTAATCACATCTACTTGTCACTAGTCGGAGGGTCTTGGCTCAATCGACGAACGACCCAACATCACGACGCCTGCGTGTTTCAAGGGAGGTAACTACGTGCTCCAATTGGCAAAATTTCGAAAATGTTGATTAGCTCCCTTATCAAGATTGACTATACTAGCAATGCGAGTGACCTTTAATAATATCTATAGTGAGATATGTAAAACACAAAGTAATCGAGAACAATAGAATGTGAGTGATAGCGATTGATTGATTGATTGATTGATTGATTGATTGATTGATTGATTGATTGATTGATTGATTGATTGATTGATTCTTGTTCGCTTCAAGGGGAGGTGAGATAGACCTAATTTCATCAGCTGGCATTCCCATAGCAGTCTCTTGGTAATTACTCTTGACATTTAAATAATCTGATATATTTGACTGATTTACCCTGTTAAGCTCCCTATGATGAATATAAAGATCAACATTTTATACCTAAAATCAACACAAAAAAACGGTCGAAACTACATCTCGTTAGTCAGTGAACTCAGCACAGCATCTGATTGAACATCAGGGCCCAGACAACCACCGATCCTATTATGAGATCAACCATAGAGACTAATATTCACTAAGAATTCTGTTGAGAAAAAAATATACCCATGAAGAGACGATATACTGCTTTTGGGTATACAGGGAATTGGGGAAGACAGCTACAAAATCTGTACAAGGGATGAGAGAGAGTGTGCATGTGTGTCCGCGAGCGCGCGTCCGTTCATGTCAGTTATTTATGTAGTGGCAAGGTGAGATCATGCCAGGTAGAAATTCTTTAGAAATTCTAAAATAGTCCCAGATACTGGATATAGTTTCTTTTACATTACTCACAGATTTGTGACTTTGTAAACTTTCAAGGACATGTGCCTACAATCGGATAAACTGAGGATTTACATTTGAAGCTATCTATGACAAACTAAAGTAGACCTTATCCTACCCATGATTCGGACGATCCTACGCGGAAAAAAACATTTATAAACAACTTGTACCCTTATACAAAACACTTCCTGACTGTCGTGGAGGTGTGTACGCATCACTGAGCACATCCGGGTTTATTTGAGTAGCGGATGTACTGTCACGTCAGAATTACGTAGGAGCGCCTTTCGTCGGCTAAAGGGAGAAGAAATCACGAAGGTGCACCTTAAGTATTTCCGTAGGAAATCCTGTATCTTCACCACTGAGACCCCAACAAGACGTGCCTGGCCCACACTGGTAGAAACAAAATCCTGGGGGCGTTGTTTTCTTGTGTCGTTGTTGTCACCGACTAGTGACGCTCTCGAGCCCCTCCGTCAGCGTTGTATTCCGGTGCGTCAGGACCATGCAAAACAGGATGTGAGACGAATTTCTGGTGACGAGACTATTATTCAGGAAAATAATGATCAACGATCATTAAGCACACCTTGCGTATATGATTTCGGCAGTTTGCATGGTGACGTGGCCATGCTTTATACGTTAAGAACAAAATTCTGAAAGACGTGCGGATTTCTCTAATTGAGTTAAACTGTCATTTTTATTTCCTATCCCACTTCACAAGGAGTGATGGTACAGTTATTTTTTAAAGACTTTTAACCGACTCGCCGGTCTGTCGTGTCGAATGAGAACTTTTCTTAAATGATCTGCAAAATATTCGGACAAAAGAAAAAAAACAAAACAGGAAGTGTCGTTCTCTTGATGATCAGTTGAAATCTTCAAAAAATAGACCTGAAACAGAAACAAAATCACAACTTTATTTTAAACATTGTGGCGTCTGACTGTCTGAATGCATGCATGATAAGGCTTTTAATAACCGAAGAGACAAAAACAGCAATCAGTGTGCCCAGCGCCCTAACTCTGTTAAACGTAAAGTTTTTAAACAAGCGATGGCGACACCCTGGCACGAAACCTGGTCAGTTATTTGTATGCTGCTCTCGTAGAATCTTGCGTTTCATTTTTCGAGAGGTGTGCATCCTGACCAAAAAAATATAGATTACTAATGTCAAATAGACATCATTGCCCACGCTCTCGGGTAGCGAAAACAACGGGACTGGCGTTGTAGTGCTGGCCATGAATTCTGCCACGTTGAAGGATGCGATATACATGATTAGAGCAATTATAAAGATGTATAAACAAGGTCGGTATGCTCTGTAAAAAACTTGTACTCTTACACAAAACCCTTCCACGACGTTCTAAAGGTTATTTGTTTCAATCAGTGAGCATTTGTTTACACCCAGGCATGTGACGAAAGATCGTTACTCTGGAGCACCTTTCATTGACAAAACGGAGAAAAGAAAACGCACGCAATTCTCGCAGCTGCTTCTTTAGCACATGCGATATAAAATGTTTATCTTTGAGGTAAAAACATGACCGGCTCTGCACGAAACGAAAGCCTGGGAGCGTTACTCCCGTGTTCGCGAAGTACTTCTTACCTTTGCCCTAACTCACCTGTAAGACGCGCTTTCGTAGGCCAATACGCGATGCGTGACAGTAGTAAGCCACCCGTTTCATTGTGCTAATTTTTTCTCAAGCTCCTCACTTTGCTTGGTGGAAGACTCTGTGCGCAGTTTGATTAATCTTGGAAGTTTAACTTCCTTAACCTTGTTATTTTCCATATCGCGAAATGCACTCTACCCTTACTTCTCCCGCGTGGTTTTTTAAAACAAATATTTATTTTTGCCTGTTTATCTGCACTGATTTAGTTGAAGATGTTATTATGTGTTTGTGTGAGTGGGTGTGGGATGGAATGTGTGTGCAATTTAGTATGTGTGCGTGTGAGTAAGGGGTGTATGGATGTGTATAAGAGAGAACGTACGAAGGAACACGTATGAGAGAAAGAAGGGAGGAGGAATTCTTGTTTTACGCCGAGCAAGCAACTAAGGTTCTATCATGGCAAGGCAACTAGCCCTATAAACAGATGCCACATGTAGAGAAAGAACAGTGTTCCCGAGAGAGGGAGAGAGGTTGGATGAGTATAAAATGCTTTGAGTTCCAGTGTGGGAGAGTAGGTTGGGTCTTGCAATGTCTATAATCCATATTCCTATCATATCTATACCACACATTTCTGCCAAAATCTGTTCAGCTATCTCTCCAATTGTAAATATAGTGACATGCTTTTTTTTTTTTTATTTTTTTTTTTTAGGTCAGGCTATTTCCTGAACTTTTGTTGTTAACTGGATTGTTTTGAACAATGGAAAGCCGTCTATTCACATACAGAGATGAGAAATTATGCGCAGGGGCTCATCACAAAAAGCAAAAACAAGTCTGATCTTCTAAAATCTGCGAAAACACGTCACGTGACCATCAACTCACCAGCGATGCAGGCCGTGAAGAAACAAGCGATGTTGCCAGCGATCATAGCTCGTAGAACGATAGATGCCATGTCTCTCCTTCGTTCGGGCGCCATACCTGACAGGCCTCCAAGCATGATTCCCATGGACCCAAAGTTGGAGAAACCGCACAAAGCGTAGGTCGCTATGATCTCTGAGCGCCTCTGAAAACGAAGCAAAAATTAAGGAAGAAAGGTTAGTCTGGAGTTTACAAGATTTCGAAGGGAAAGTCGTATATATATATTTACAGACAGTCAAAGCGATCTATTGAATCATCCTGTCTACCCCTCACGAATGTCGACTGTACTACAAATAACACTTTTTCATAGAAAAGTCAGAATTTTCTTTTAAATATCGCATTAGATAAGAATATCAACTTACCTATGATTGTAAATACAAGGCAGAGCCTAAATCTTTTCCGATGATTAATGAACGTTTTAGTTTCAAAAGTTTAAAAATGTTGTTGATTCACTAACACTTGTCAAATCTCTCATGGTCTACACTCTACACACAAGGGCAGTACAGAACATGGGGTCATATCGCTAGAGTAAGTCAACAGAACGTCAGACGGGTTCATATTTTCAGTCATCATCTTCAATAACTTTTAACTTCGAAAGCCAACCATTACAAACGCATGCAGAAATAAATCCCAACAATGAACGGGCTCTACTGTACATATATACATTCTCCCCGGCCCCTCGGAGGGTATGCGCGTGTCCTTTCAGCAAACAGAAAAATTTTGGAAAAGTAATGAACCCAACTAGGAAAAGCTGTTGCAGTCAGTAGTTATACAACTACACACACAATAACGACAACAGTTATGCAACAATACTAAACTTTTATTAGAAGGAGAAGTGATCTTTACTGCACCTTACAACATCTGTACAACAAAAAGAGGCGTGGACACAAAGTGTGATGGCCCCACCCACGGCCGCACTCACCGAGATGATTCCCTTGGTCAGCGTCACGTTCCAGTGCGTCAGGAAGATGTCGTCGCTTATGTACTGGACATTTCCAGGAGTGTGTGGGTCGTATATACTGGTGTAGTTCCTCCACGTCTTGTGGTTGGCGATGAGGTCTCGTAGGCTGGCGTAGGCGATGAACTCGTTTGTGAAGGTCTTGATGCCCACCAGCTCGGCGATCCGTCGGCAGTCCGCAAGCTCCGTGCCCATGAACAGCGCCACCGGGTACAGGACGTATGAACATATAAACTGCCACGACAAGAAGACACAAAGAAAGTGAGAGGAGAATATTTCAATAGTTGATCAAACGATATTAATAGTTATAGAAGAAGAGGCTAGACAAAATGAGGAAGGGTGTGGACAAGAGCAAAAACAGGATGTGGATGATTTCAATGATGAATACCGATTGTGTGTTATGTCCTAAGAGATTAACTCTTTTGTCTTACTCTTTATCTGACAGCAATGCCTATTTGATGCATGTTTCTGAAATAATTGTCTTATTGAAGGCTAGTGTAAATGACTTTTTGTTTTTTGTTTAAACGTATGGCCGAAAATTATTTCTAATTATTTAGAATCAGGTGTCTTATTGAATTATTATTTTTTTATGCTTTCTATGTGAAGTTGTTTCTATTATTCTGTTTTACTGCTAATTGTCCTGTTTAAAATTGTTGGTGTTGGGTCACTTGGTAAATATTTTTGTTAAATATTTCGCCTTAAAGATTCATTGTTCGTACTTTTTTCAAGTGTTTATGATGATAGAGTCTCTCTCTCACCTGAAAACTAACCCCTTCAACGCCTGCTCGCTCACCGAACCAATTCAAGGCAGAGTTGACGAAGGCGAGGATGCACAGGAAGGCTATGACGTTGACCGCAATGTTAGCCACCAGCTGGATGGAGGCTGAGGCACCGCTGCTGGCGGCTTCAATCAGGTTCTTTTCTGGCCTGAGTGAATGAATGTCATAAAAAACATATAAAGATACGGTTCGGTAAACGTTCCCCAGAAGGCATCATCGGAAAAATAAACCGGGTGAAATTTCATATGCTTGATCACTTTTGGAAGACATCTTAAATAAAAGTGATCTGAGTCATATAATACCTTTATTTTCATTTTTGCTTTTTCACTTTCTTAATTTTTTGAATTTTCCGAACTGTCTACTTGCAAGGCGCAGCAACCTTCCTCACATGTCTTCCATTTGGGAGTAGTCTTCATCTGATATCTGGGGTACCTCCGTCTCCGGGTAGGTGAGTTTAGAAATGGCCAGAGCTGCGGGCGCCGACATGACAGAAGCTGAGAGCAGATGGTCAGCGGGCACCTGAAACCGCACACTGCAGCATCTCAACTTTTTCGTGACAGATGTTCTTAGAAGATTGCAGAGGAAATGCATCCATCTACCATCCCTTTCTTTATAGTAACTGAGAGACTTTTCACACCATTAAAGAACTAGTAGATTGCAAATAAATTTTGTAATGTTTGCGTAAACCTCAGTGCAAAAAACTGTTTCCCGAAATTTGAGTGAGGTCCCAGACCTATTCATTACTGGGGTCTTCAGAACGAAAACGTATACGTGTACAATCATCATGTTCGTGGGGTTTTTGTGGTCTTTGTAGATTTTTTTGTTTTTGTTTTTAACAAGATTTTCCGATGTTTGATTCCTATCTAAACATTTATTTAGATTTCATATCTTTTCAAATGCACTGCAGGAAATTATCTTCCATCAATCAACTGCTATTTCTGGTTTACAGTGTTCCTAGTCCTTACCTACCATCTTCTTATATTAGTTGTGAAATATTATAAACATTTGCGCCCTCTGACACGTGTTAATGAAGAAAATATGTCCTTTAATATCAAACTACGCTCACTCCGAAACCGATGTAGGCGCCGAGGACAGAGCCGGCAATGGTGGCGAAACCTCCCGTCATCACTGCATGGAGCTCGGACTTGGTCATGCGACTTATGAAAGGGCGAATAATCAGGGGAGCCTCAGTCTGAAATGTAGCAAATCCTAATCAATGCAATTTTACAAAGATTAAAATAAAGATAAAAATAATGCCAAAAAAATAGAAAAAAAAACAAAGACCTACTTTAGACATACCATGCCCACAAAGACATACCATGCCCACAAAGATGTTGGCAGCAGCGTTGAGGGACTCGGCAGGCGTGGTACCGAGACAAAAAGACAGAAAACGTCCCAGTACTCTCACGATCGCTTGCATGACACCAAGAAAGTACAGGATGGAGATGGCGGAGCTGAAGAAAACGATGACTGGCAAAATCTATACAAAAACAGTTTTTGTCCTCTTATTTAACATCATATAATATGAAGCTGCAACTACAATCCATAGTATTCTTGGAAGAATTAATTATTAGGCAATTTGCACAATACAGAATTCGTGACGAAAGGCAATTTTTAACTTCTTGATTCTCCCCACTCCAAAAAAAGATAATTTCATTATATCTTAGAGTTTCCTAGACCTTTACTCTTCGCCGAATGCTTACTGCTGGAAAAGCTACCAGATAATAATTTTAAAAGTTAAAGTGTCGATGACTTTGAGTGCTAAAAACAAAGAACTGGAATCGACGTTTAAGTTTTTTTAACTTTAAGAGTAAGATGTTCGGAAGATAAGTCATGACAAAGATAACGGATTGGGCGCGCTAACTTCTAATCCTGACATGTCTCAAGCTGCTGGATGTCTACGAGAAGTAAAAGAATCTCTAAAGGGCTTATAGTTATTTAGCTCTGAAACCATCACTGGATTAATAAAGAAAAGATGTCATTTTTACAGGAACAGCATATACGTAAATGACTTAACGACTTAACGTAAATGACTTAATCAGAAGCAGGCACCTTCAAATAAAGTTAGAAAAGTGAGTTTTTTAAAGCAAAGGTTTTCATAAACTTGAGATAATAAACAAATTGGATTTGACTACAAATACGGTGTAACTTACCCCAAACGCAAAGAAATGTTCCCTATAAGATTCCCCAAAGACAAACATGGCGCCTTCAGACGCAAAGTTCAAGAATTCGGTGACCCGGTCTCCCAGCCAATCAAATGTTTCGTACCCAGCACGCGTGCGCAGAATGATCCCCGCGAACAAGAACTGCACGCAAAACCCCCAGTACACAGGATGCCAGTTCACCTGTTGACAGAAAGTTTATTCCTCCACAGGCTGGTCATACCAACACATTCCTCTGGGCATGTGCTTACCAGCTAGTTGTTAGGATTTTTCCTGAATGTATCTTGGTTAGTTGGGAAAAGTAAACACAGACCCTCCCCTCCCACCCTCAATGCAGTCGTAGTTAAAACTGTTCGAGACAGTCGCACAGTATATATATCCAAGCTCAATGCAGTCGTAGTTATATATCCAAGCTAACTATTCCAAATTTATAAGCGTCTTTACTGAGACAATTGTTATCTTACCTTTGCAGGATTAAAGGACGTTATGTAGGAGAGTAGTATGAAGGCAGTGAGGCCACCCAGTGAGACGAGGTTGTTGGGTGTTCGCATGGCCACCAGTGCGATCAGCACCGTAACCATGGCGACTGCACTGATCACATACAGGACCCTACGAAGACATATTTCGTCCATCCTTACTGCACTAATAGTACATCTGTACAAGAAGGTCAGTCTGTAGTCTTTGTACACGTGTTCGTGCATGCTTGTTCAAATCAGACATAGTAAGATGAATCAACAGTTTGCAGTTGCTGCTGTCTGAGCGTCCATGAAACGATTTTTGTCAGAAAACATTACGAACACAACCATACCCCCACCTCTTCCCTTTTGATAAAGGGTGTTACTTTGACTATTATAGGATGAATCCCATCATGTCAACATCTTGATTTGTGCTTGTTTTGTTTCATTGCACATACCAGATACACCTTTTTTTCGTTATTTTTTATAATCTAGCAAGCAAACATAATCCTGCTTTGAAGGTATGCAGGGAAGTGAGTGAAACTGAATTCATCCCAGCTTTAATTCATTATGGGCATGTGATACATTTTCTTTGAATCTTCCGCTAATTTGTTTCTGTGTGCTTCATAACTGTACCCAAAGCGGTTATGGAAATGGAATACTTACCATCTTACGATTTTTCGAAACTTTGCTTGATCCTTGACTCTCACAATTCCCTTCAGCGCATTTGAAAGGTCGAGATAGTCGCCCACGTAATGAACCGCGATTAGCAAAACGCCCAGGATCGTGCCGACCAGCAACCGAATGGAGCCCTCGTCCCCAAATCTGTACCACATGCAGCAGACGAAGTAGGCCATGTACAAACACAACAGGACAGCAAGAATCACATGCACAATGAGCTTCTTGTAGGTGTTGTAAAACTTCACCACAGTGTCCTGGGCACGCTGTATTGCCCGCGAGCAAGGCCCGGCGTCATCTTGGACTTCGTCCTTTTCCTTGTCTTCAATCGCCTCGGTCTCTTCCATCCTGATGTCGCTATTGATGTCTAAAGGCTTTATTTTCATCGTTTCTCCTGTTTCGTCAGCATTCATGTTATAGACCTTGAAAGTGATGCTGTCTGAAATGGAGTCAGCAGAACCAAAACCATCCAGTAAACCCGGCTCAATGCCAGACCCTTCCATTCAGTCATCTTATCCACGCTTTTAGTTCAACACTATGTAATATTACTTAATTAATATTCATCAATATAATTTACGAATTAACCGCTTATATCTCTTGCCTAATCACACGGCGCTAATCCTTGAACGGATTTAAGAATTGAGAACAATTCAGAATCTGTTCAGTTTGTCAAATGACGTTCAGGAGGAGCATGTATTAACGGGGGAAAGGGGATGAGAATTTTTGATAATTTCTCGATGATCATACATTTTCAGCAGCCATTACATCGCTATTATATCCATACCAATGTACAATAAAATTTCTAACCCCTCTGGCACGACAACACACACACAAAGCATGCTTGCACTATACATCACACGTACATTTGAACTCCGCCACTATTTGCGGGCATAAACATAAACAAACAAACACCTATGCATGTTTTCTCTCTCTCTCTCTCTGACACTTGTTCTACATACGGTGACTTCGGACGAATCAAGGAGGCACATTTATGAAGAGAACTTGTCACAACAGTTTACTTTCCTCTGAATTTTGTGCGTTTTTCGTTATAGATACGCTATCCTTGTCACCTTTACATATGATGTCAAACGGAGCTGACGTCTCTTATCTACTTCCGTTGTATTATCACTGTGAGTGTGTGTTGCTGTTATCATTGTGTGTGTGTGTGTGTGTGTGTTATATTAGAGAACTCAAAGGATGAGGATAAAAATCCTGTTGTCATTCCATCTAAAAAAGGCAATTTATGTACAAAATTTCTCGATAAATTTCCCCTCTACTCGATTCTTGCCGCAAGGTACAAAGGAACGATACTTATTTTTGCATTTACGAGTTCTTTTTATTTCTTTTTCTTGATAATATAAGACATAATATTTTAACTGAACATTGACGACGAATTTCGTGCTTACGGATTGTTGAAAAAGGTGCAACCCATAAAAAAATTACAAAATTGCAACAAAATGCAACGAGTAGCTGTACAAATATTGTACAAAAATGCCTACAAAATTTATTTACAAGTGAGCGACCAGTATATATTTATTTGCACCATCCAAATGAAAGTTAATATACAGTAAGTTTCTTTAAGTCACAAATATTTTGGCTCGATAAGAAAAACAACTTCAGTCCGTTGTTAGAGTGCGTTTAGCAAAATGTTATATAAGATGCTGGATGTGGAATGAGTTTCTGCCTCTTTGGATGCTTAGGCGACTCTTCTCGTAGGACTGACTTCAGCTACAGTTTCTCTACCACACATCAAGAAGACGCAGAAAAGAGTGTATTCCCGTTAAACATTTAGTTATTGCAACATCAGCCGGCTTTCCAGATACCAAAAAATAATGCCATGTCTGCTAGACTGAATAACTGAAACTCCTTGTAACTTGTAGTCAAAGGTTTTCTATGGCAGGACATCAGCTATAAAATGTGAGTATAAAAAAACTGACATCCCCCTACCTCCGACATTTTTTTTAAAATGTGCAACACATTGTGGTGTGTGATAGTGTGTGATAATTCAATTCAACAGCTCTAGCGATAACAGCCCGAGCTTACTCTTTTCGATGAAATTAAGGTGACATTATTACATAATTTTTTTTTATCTTCACTGTAATAATTTTTCCCGCATTCTGCACAGCTGTGAAAAACGTAGATTGATATAAATCTTCTCGTGTTAACATATAAACTTTGCTTATCAACAGAAGTGATTATGATACTGTACAACTCAGTATGACAAAACAACAAAACGTTGCTGCCTCAAGTGTAACATCACCCGTTCAACTCTACATAATACTAGACGTAACTAGAGGATGTACAAAGTTATGTACTACAACGTGCGAGCAAATTGTTCAGCAATTCTATCCGAGTTTTCTACCATACTCTCTGCTTTGATTGTGCACTCTTACTAGTATGATAAAAATGTACAAAAGGAATAAAAAAAAAGTCATTAAAAATTTCTGAAGTAAATGCAGTTAAAGAGTAAGACAATATCTAGGAGTTGTTAATTTCTTTTGGTTTTATAAAAGTTGCAACAAAAACCGAAATATTTGTTCCAGACACTCACTGTGACTATAAGCCCATTGTATCAACATCATCAAAAGACAAAGAGGATAAATGAAGATCCTGAGCATATGACTGCTGGATCCTCTTAATCGAACTTCGAGGTGACTGAGTGGCTTGAAAGTTATCAACACATGTCGGTGAGAATGACTAATACACAATATTGTGTTCCATTGTTATTTATCGCCTTTCTTTTCAGATGAAGAGATTTTCTGGCATCGTGAACAGCCACAACTACACTTGTACACAGAAGAAAAGGGATGCTCTTTTCTACATTAGTTTATACGATGCCAGATATAAAGCACTGTGCGCAGGCTCGTGTAATGTAGTTTTGTCCCATTATAATAATAATTTGTACAGCATGAAACAG
This sequence comes from Pomacea maculata, assembly GCA_004794325.1. Lineage (NCBI taxonomy): Eukaryota > Metazoa > Mollusca > Gastropoda > Architaenioglossa > Ampullariidae > Pomacea > Pomacea maculata. The sequence goes on from SRHC01002651.1 coordinate 247,191, forward strand.
TATACGTGTCCTAAAGAAGAGACAAGTCGCCTGCTCAGTCCTTGTCCACGCAGAATTCATCAAGTCCCCGTAGATGAATATCCTGCAAGATAGGATGTGAGACGAAACGAGACTATTTTTCAGGAATATGATGAACAGCGGTCCTTAGACTTTTGCAGAAATGATGTCGGCAGTGTTTGCATGCCGACCTTGCCATGCTTTATACGTAAAGAACAAAATCTCGAAGACGTGCGGATGTCTAGCAAGGTTAAGTCGTTCTATATCTCTAAATTACTGTCACTTTTATGTAAAGCACTTCGCAAGAAGCAATGGTAAAGTCACTTTTGAAAGACTGTTAATTAACTCGCTGGTGTATCGTGTCGAATGGAAAGCCTTTTGGAATGGTAAACTCGCAGTATTCAGAAAGAAACATGTCGTTATGTGATGATCACTTGTAATCCTCGAAAAATAGACCTGCAACAGAATAAAAAAATCACAGTTTTATTTTAAGCATTATTGCCACTATTATCTCTGTCTGAATACCAAAGATCTAAATTTTATTATACGTTTTTTTAAACAAAACGCACGACGTACATGGTTAAGGATATGTGCATACAATCAGGATACATCGATGATCGATGGCAGTACTAACCTTTATCCCCAACCACGTGATTCGGATAACCCTAGCGCTAAGATCCCACGGAGCAAACATTCATAAACAAGAAGAGTAGGATTGCTGAGTAAACAACTTGTGCCTTACACAAAAATCTGTCCATGACGTCATAAACGTTATACGGTTCACTGACAATAACCGAGTCAGAGTTGTGAGCACATTTCACTAAATAAAGGGAGAGAAAAACCGCACAAATATCTCGCACCTGCACCTTGAGCATTTCGATAGGAAACCCTGGACTGTGTTTACCTTTGAGATCAAAACAGGATCTGCCTGGCATTCATTGAGTAAAAGGAAAGTGGGAGGGAGTTGTTTTCTCACTTGTTCACGGTGTGTGTGTGTGTATTCTTTGTTGTCACCTACCCTGGACACACGAGGCGTGACATGTCGATGAGTAGGCCACCCGTTTCACTGTGCTAATTTTTTCCCAAGCTCCTTACTTTGCGCAATACAAAACTCTATTCGCAGTTTGATTAATCTGGTAAGCTTAGCCCCTCTAACCCTGCTATTTTGCATATCTTGAAAGCGATGTCTCGAAATGCGTCGCACCCATACTTCTGCCACGAGAATTGGTGATTTGGTTTTGTAATGTGATACACCTGACCCTCATCTACTTTTAAGTTGGTAAATACTGTCTCCTATTAGACACAGATTAAACAAAAGCTGACATTGAAGATGAAGGTTACATGTGTGAATAATTTACAGCAAAGCTTATGTCTGGACTGTCTCACACGGATTTCAGGGAGGGAGTGAGTGAGTGTATGCAATGGAATCTATTTTTGAGTGTTTGTGTGAGTGGGCGTGGTAGGAAATGTGCGTTTTTGTGCGAGTATGTGTATGATTGTGTGTCTGTACAAATCACTTTGAGTCCCGGTGTGACGGGGGCTTGTACTGTCTAAAATCCACATTCCTACCATAGGTATATCACACATTTTCAGCTGAAGATGTCTTTGCAGCGCAGCCGTTCCTACTGTAAGCATGATGATATATTTTCTCCACACTTTTCGAGCAGTAACGCTATTTCTTGAGTGTCTGTCTTACTCAAATTGTTTTGACCACTCGGGGGCTGTCCGTTCACATAAAAAGATGAGGAATTATGGTAAGGGGGCATATAACGCAAAACACAAAGCATCTTTTCCAGTCAGCGAGAACAGATCACGTGACCATCAACTCACCAGCGATGCAGGCCGTGAAGAAACAAGCGATGTTGCCAGCGATCATAGCTCGTAGTACGATAGATGCCAGATCTTTCTTTCGTTCGGGCGCCATACCTGTCAGGGCTCCAAGCATGATTCCCATGGACCCGAAGTTGGAGAAACCGCACAAAGCGTAGGTCGCTATGATCTCTGAGCGCCTCTGAAAACGAAGAAAGTTTCTATTTTTGACTGCAGGAACGATTATATTCTGAAGATTAGGACCTTTCCAGATTAAAGGGAAAGTGGCATTCGCAGATAGTCATAACGATGCATTGATGCATCCTGCCTCCAGAGATCTCCACTGTATATAAATAACCACTTTTTTCATAGCAAGCTCAGAATTTTCTTTTTAAGTCAACTTTAGAAAATATCAGCTTACCTATGATTGTAAATACAAGGCGAAGCCTAAATCTTTTCTGATGATTAACGTAATACCTTTTTTCTAAACCGTTTAATTTTGAAAGTTTAAAAATGTCGTTGATCCACAGCGAGCATTTAGTCCCTAACACCTGTCAAATCCCACATTGGCTCAACGCAAGGGCAGCCAAGGACATGGGATTGTATCATTAGAGAAAATTAGTTGAATGTCAGATTGGTTAAGCTTTCTGATTGTTACATTCACTAGCATTCAACATCTAAAGCCAACCATTGAAAACGCATTCAGAAATAAATCCCTAAATTGGAATGGCCTGTGAGAGCATTGCACCATGCTACACAAACAGTGTGTGTGTGTTCGTACTCGTGCAGCAAACAGATCAAATTTACAAGGTTATGGATAAAATCAGGAGAAGTTAATATAATACAAGTCCAAAACATATTACTAATGTAAGCACGCTTAAAAGAAATATTCCTACAATGTATATTCCGTCTTTCTTGGAGATCAGAGACTTGCCCAGTAATTCGTATTGTAGTAGGATGAACGTACACTTACCTTGCAAATGTACAACGTATTACACACAAACAACACAAGACAACGCTCGACGAGCCCCCTTCAGATGACGATGAGGATGTAGAGATTTGTAGATGAATCCAAGAGGCACAAGTTCAGAGGAATGTCACTGAGCGAGTTATAAAGAAGATGGCGGAGAAGACTTTTGTGGTTTCCCGCTCACTCGGCCATTTTGAGAGCAACCGCTTCTCTTATATATGACGTCATTTTCTGCTTCAAGTGACGTGGAACAAATGACGCACACAAGACGTCAGACACAAGACATCATTCATACACAAACAATACGAGACCTACCACAACTCACTACAAGTGCGATTATGGCAACAGCTATACAACCACACGCTATAATGACAATAATCATGAATTAATACTGGATTATCTTTTATGATGAGCAGCGACCTACACTGCACCTGGCCTCTGGCCATCCTCTGTACAACTCAGAGACGCATGATGCAGGAGCAACACAAAGTCTGATGGTCCAACCCAAGGCCGCACTCACCGAGATGATGCCCTTGGTCAGCGTCATGTTCCAGTGCGTCAGGACGATGTCGTCGCTTATGTACTGGACATTTCCAGGAGTTTGTGGGTCGTATATACTGGTGTAGTTCCTCCACGTCTTGTGGTTGGCGATGAGGTCTCGGAGGCTGGCGTAGGCGATGAACTCGTTTGTGAAGGTCTTGATGCCCACCAGCTCGGCGATCCGTCGGCAGTCCGCAAGCTCCGTGCCCATGAACAGCGCCACCGGGTACAGGACGTATGAACATATAAACTGCCGCGACAAGAAGAAACAAAGAAAGTGAGAAGACAACCTGATCAAACGATTTACTTCAAGGAGTAATAGTAAAAAAAAGAAGATAATGATGAGCGTTATAAATTTGTTCTAGTTACTGTTATTATTGTTGTTATTTTCCATCATGGTGCTGGTGTTGATGATAGAGTGTTTTGCTCACCTGAAAGCTAACTCCTGCAACACCTGCCCGTTCGCCGAACCAGTTCAATGTAGCGTTGACGAAGGCGAGGATGGACAAGAAGGCCATGACGTTGACCGCTACGTTGGCCACCAGCTGGATGGATGCTGAGGCACCGCTGCTGGCGGCTTCAATCAGGTTCTTTTCTGGCCTGAGTGAATGAAAAAACTAATTACCTTCTATAAGCTGGTGTGCGAGATGAATGAAAGCACGAAGAATGTGAACTGGCACTCGCATGTTGTTTTACAGCCCACAAGTTACTTTGTATATTCTAGAAGGAAAGGGAGCTCCTTTTGATAGAAAAGCTATTCAAGACACCTATGTTTAAACGTTGCATAGAAGGATTTGTCAGAATGATTTCTGATCTTTTAGTAATTCTTTTAAGAAATAAGTTGATTTAAAGTAAAAGTTTGTGCGACAAGCAATCAAAGTAAACAATAATTTGTTTGAAAATATAACTTTTATATGTGTTTACAATTTCAAATACATTAACATACACTCTCCCTGCTTTGGTTAAACCTTTGTAAAACAATTTTTCTGTAAATGTTGATACTTAAATCCCTTTAACAGGTAAAAATAAATCATCGAAGACATTTAAAAAAACTCCATAGCAAGAGCATTTACAACGATTTAAACAAAAGTGAACTTAAAATATTTATCTTTGCTTCCATCATTTTAGTTCGTCTTCTGAAGCTTTTTATCGTATCCTTTGATAACTAAGAGGAAGAGGGTAGTCATCTCAATGACGTTTTCCAAATTGTCTACTCGCAAGGCACAGCCAGTTTCCTCACATGTCTTCCATTTTGGAGTAGTCTTCATCTGACATCTGGGGAACCTCTGTCTCCGGGTAGGTGAGTTTAGAAATGGCCAGAGCTGCAGGCGCCGACATGACAGAAGCTGACAGCAGATGGTCAGCGGGCACCTGAAACCGCACACTGCAGCATCTCAACTTCTTCGTGTCAGATGTTCTTAGAAGATTGCAGAGGAAATGCACTCATCCATCTACCATCCCTTTCTTTATAGTAACTGCGAGACTTTTCACACCGTTAAAGAACTAGTAGATTGCAAATAAATTTTCTAATGTTTGCTTAAACCTCAGTGCAAGAAACTGTTTCCCGAAAGTTGAGTTAGGTCCCAGACCTATTCATTACTGGGGTCTTCAAAAAATAAACCTTTTCGTGTACAATTCTGATGCTGTGCTGGTGGTTTTTTTTAACCTGTTTGGTGGTCATTGTCGATATTCTTTAATCATTAAAACAAATTACACCTTACTTGCTCTCAGCAAGATTTTCAGATGTTTGATACCTATCTGCAATAACCTTATTAACCTTTGTTTAGATTTCATATCTTTTCAAATCCACTCCAGGAAATTATCTTCCATCAATTAAAGGCTATTTCTGGTTTACAGTGTTCCTAGTGCTTGCCTGCCATCTTCTTATATTAGTTGTGAAGTATTACAAACATCTTTGCTCTTTGACACCTGTTAATGAAGAAAACATGTTCTTTAATATCAAACTACGCTCACTCCGAAACCGATGTAGGCGCCGAGGACAGAGCCGGCAATGGTGGCAAAACCTCCCGTCATCACTGCATGGAGCTCGGACTTGGTCATGCGGCTTATGAAAGGGCGAATCATCAGGGGAGCCTCGGTCTGAAATATGACAAACTTCTGTCCTTTACACTAATCAATAAGATTTTACAAATCTTATGATCAAAGATGAAAAATGAAGCAGAAAAAAATGTGCAATAAAATAAGACACAAAAGTAGGGAAGGACAGATGCAGGCAGCCTCTTGGAGGAATAACAGACAGAAGCAGATAAATCAATGTATGTCTCTTTCCACTGTGATGATTGCGCTAAGTAAGGTGCAGAACGCGACGCGAATTTTACAGTGCTGGTGTGGATTCACCTATGAAGTGAATGAAGTATTTAAAGTTTTAAAACAACCTAAAAAAAAATGTGTAGAAAGGGAAATGTCTTACGACGTACACAAAAACCTAGTCCTGCCCACATAGACCATACCATGCCCACAAAGACATACCATGCCCACAAAGATGTTGGCAGCAGCGTTGAGGGACTCAGCAGGTGTGGTACCGAGACAAAAAGACAGAAATCTGCCGAGCACTTTGACGATCCCTTGCATGACACCAAGAAAGTACAGGGTGGAGATTGCAGCGCTGAAGAAAACGATGACTGGCAAAATCTACACAAAAACATCACATAATTTGAAGCGGCATCTATAATCCTAAGTATTTTTTTGCAAGAATTAATCATTAGATAATTTGCATAATCTGTAATTTGTGACGAAAGTCAATGTTTGAACTTTCTCAATTTTAACAAAAACGACAATTTCATTATGTTAAAACTGTTTTGTAGATTTTCCCTCTTCCTTGAATGTCCACTGCTGGAAAAGTCATAAAAACCACCAAAATTTTAGAGATTAAAGCATGGATTATGCATGAGTGCTAAAATAAAAGAATAAATGGATCTACGTCTGAGCGTTTTTTTCCACTTCAAGGCAGAAATAAGAAGTCAAAACACAGACAACACATTCAGCTGCGCTATCTTCTAAACTTTGGTATAGTTCTTGCTGTGGATTTGACTACAAATATAATGTAACTTACCGCAAAAGCAAAGTAATGCTCCTGATAAACATCCCCGAAGACAAAGATGGCGCCTGCAGACGCATAGTTCAAGAACTCGGTGACCCGGCTTCCCAGCCAATCAAATATTTCGTACCCTACACGTGTACGCAAAATGATACCCGCAAAGAGGAATTGCACGCAAAATCCCCAATAAACAGGATGCCAGTTCACCTGTTGAGAAACAAATTATTTTTCCATACAGGCTAACCATACCCACACACTTCTTTGGGTATTAGCTTACATGATCATACTGGTGTGTGTTTTTGCGACTAATTCTTTCTTATATTTTCTTCTCCGCATAAAATTTACGTCTAAAGTATTGTAAAGTAAAAAACCCAGCTTATCTCTGAGCACATCTTAGTTAGTTGTGACATTTAACTACAGACTGTCCTACAACCCCTACCCCTTTGTAGTTGTCTTAGCTGAAAGTGTTCGAGACACTGGCACAGTACATATCTATATCTAGATCCAAGCTAACTAGTCCAAGTTTGAAAGTGTTTTGCCTGAGGCGGCTTTTATCTTACCTTTGCAGGATTAAAGGACGTTATGTAGGAGAGTAGTATGAAGGCAGCGAGGCCACCCAGTGAGACGAGGTTGTTGGGTGTTCGTATGGCCACCAGTACTATCAGCACCGTAACCATGGCGACTGCACTGATCACATACAGGACCCTACGAAGACATATTCCGTCCATACTTACTACACTAATAACTAGTACATCTGTACAAGGTCAGTCTGGGGCCTTTGGACACGTGTTCGTGCATGCTTGTTCAAATCATACATCGTAAAATGCATCAACAGTTTGCAGTTGTGACTGCGTGAGTGTCCATGACAAGAAAATACAACGAACAGTCAGACCTCCCAATTTCTTCCCTTTTTGCATAGGGTGTTATAAGATCGGCCTCAACACGTCAATGATATGTGTTTGCTTTGCATTATTTCACGAGCCAGATGCAGATTTTTCGTTTATTTGAGAATCCTGGTTTAAAGGTATAGAAAACAGAATTCATCCCAACTTCCGAGTTTGTTTTGTTTTCTTTTTTTCATTATGGGCATGTGATACAATTTCTTTGGATCTTCCGCTAATTTGTTTTTGTGTTACTTAGAGTGCAGCACAATTGGACCAAACGCAATTATGGAAATGGAATACTTACCATCTTATGATTTTTCGAAGCTTTGCTTTATTCTTGACTCTCACAGTGCCATTCAACGCCTTCGAAAGGTTGAAATAGTCGCCCAAGTAATGAAGCGCGATTAGCAAAATGCCCAGGATCGTGCCGACGAGCAGCCGAATGGAGCCCTCGTCCCCAAATCTGTACCACATGCAGTAGGCGAAGTATGTCATGTACACCAGAAACAGGACAGCAAGAATCACATTAACAATTATCCTTTTGTGGGTGCTGTAAAATTTTATCACAGCGTCCTGGGTACGTCCCACTGCCCGCGAGCAAGGTCCATCATCACCTTGGTCTTCGTCATTTTCATCGTTTTCAATCTCCTCGTACTCTTCGATCCTGATGTTGTTCGCTTCTTCCTCAGGTTTTTTTGTCATTTTGTTTGCATTCTTGTCGTCGATCTTGAACGTGATGTCATCTGAATGATCCTGCCAAGCAAAGAAAAGAAAGTCAGCAGACGTACAAGAGAACCCGGCCAACAGATGGCTCAAGCACAGGCTCGTCCAATAAGTCCTCGTGGTCCTACTATTACCTTATGCAGTATTACTTGTGTTGATGAATGATGATGACAGCTAAATTGCCTGACATCTGTATAAGCCACAAGCAGTTTAAAGTTAGGAAGAAATTAAGAATTTGTTCATTTTGTCGATTTGACTTGAAAAAGAAACTTGTCAGGAAGGCGGCGACTACTTTCTCGACAATAACACAAATCATTTTCCGTTGCACTACTATGCACATCAAACTATTTGCTTGCATGAACACAGCCAATAAGACATTCATGCACGTATATAAAACAGCTCATGCATTCATGTATATGCATACACACTCACACACTACATGACGCATACTACGTCAAGGAGACGCATATAATTTTTTTTCTATGCCCGTATCTTTTTTCTCATTTTTGATTGGTTAGTTGAGAAGTCATGTGGTGTCTAGTTCTAGTTCTAGTCTAGTTCCTGCCTTTTCCACCAAGATTTTTGTGTTGCTGTTAGTCGGAAGAGGATGACAGACCCCAAACATGGTGCAGTAGGTCGGTGTCACACATTCAATTTCACAGATTTTGTATTATTTCTTAGATTATTGTGTTTGCTACACAAATGAGAGCCTTTTTCTTTGCCTCTTATTTTCTTTTTTCATTTTGATTAGTATTGCCACGCTCACTCGAGAAATGTAACCATTCCTCACTTTACCCCACAGTCCCCAAGAGAAAATGGCCCTACTACCTTATGAGCAATCTTGGGTAAGATGAAGACTAAAGGAGTAAACCTCTACAGTAATTGATGCTAACACAACACCAGCGGGCAAAGACTTTCCGCAACGAAAGTACCGGCAAAGTCCCGTTGTCTATGTGTATTCAACCAGAACGACCCATCGACTGTCGTTCACTAGAAGAGAAAGATGAAAATCACCAAGTGACCAAGCCAACAAACAGCACCATGGATATTGAATGCAAAAGAACTATTATGCCAGATTAGTAGAAGCTCGGATAAACAACAACCACGCACCTACGCAGACTCCAGGGTAGAGGATAACAAAAAACAAAAACAAAAAAAAATGTGCGGCTGCAACAAGAACGGAACTTGAGAGAAGGGACACCCACTGGGACGTGGAACGTCCGCACATTACATCGGTGCTGCAAAGTGAAACAACTCACAGATGGGCTAGGGGTACGGCAAAGGTTATGCAGGGGTACCCAGCGACATAAATAAGTACACGCCATGATTAAATTAAGTATTTTTATGCTTAATGCGCGAGCGGTACCCGCTTTCACCCTTTGGTGGAACAGTCGCGAAAAAAGGTTGAGAGTTTCTGCCGTAGAGGGTGGGTGAAAAATAAAGTAGTGGGAGGGAGGGGAGATGGGCATCCCCCACACACACACATAGCCATGAGAAACGTGGGGTCTCCTCGCCTCTTCTTTCCTTTTCGGCCTTCCTAGTGCCCTGTGATGTTTTTTAACAGGAGTGCGTGCACCCCGCTCTACTCAATAGAACAGGGATATCGTATAATATGGCCGTCATAACCCAAAGATAGTGGTGTGCTACCCGGCCACCGAAGCTAGGAGACGCTTGAGGTCCGCAAACACTCCATTTGAAAAGACCGCTCAACTGTGTGCTAAGGTCATTAAATGTTCCTGTTGGATTTTTTTAAAAATTATTTTCTTGCAGGGAAAGTGAGAGTCCCTTTCTGACTCGAGTTATGGCAAACTTCACTGGCAGGGCTCACAGATAGCATTCAAATATCTCGTTCTCATCACAACAGTTTGTTAATTTCCCTTTTAATAACTTTACACAAGCGTCGTCGTAGACGATCGGATGACCTTTATCGAACAATCTTTTGCCATGAAAAAGTTTCTACATAACGTCCCTCTAACTTATGCCAATCCTAAGCTGGTCATAGTGACAAAGGCAGATCTTTATCTTAAAACGAAGACAGAAGTTTAAGCCAGGACATATGCTGCACCTAAAAATAAAGTTTACGACTGCTGGGACGGATATGTGTAAATCTTCTGCCTATCTTACGGCTTTATGTGCGCTTGATGAAGCCTAAAGGGTGAAGATGCTTGGCTAGAAAAAAAATTTGCCATGCTTCACTGATTCAGAATTGTGGAAAACCTACCAAACTTACGCGCTCGCGCACACGAAATTCATATAAATGTATAAGTGAGTGGATTACTAGTTTGCTGAACGCAAGCACATACAGAGGAATTTTCTCGGAAGACGATGAAAACTGAAAGGAAAGTTTTACTCAAAGATGAAGAAGTACATTCATCCTGCATTTTGTCTATACCAGAACACGTACTAGTAGAACTTGATTTGTTGAGCTCATGTGAACAGCATGCTAACCCTGACTGTGTACACAAGGAACAGACACTTAAAATCATTTGTTCCCTCAGCTGCTCAACCAGAGATGAATCGTCCTCTGTTGACAGTTGAGAGTGTGTACATAGGTGTGCGATGATGTAGGTGTGTCTTAAAAATGATCATTATGTCAGACTGCATATTTTTAAGTTTTCTTTAATGTACAATCTTTATCTTTATCTTGTTCTTATCTGTATTTTGTCACCAGCATTTTTTTGTCTACTTTTGTATAACTGCCCACTGGGATTAATAAATTTGTCTCTGTCATTGTCAACTCATATGTACATCTACATCATACACACGCAAGTAAGAATATATACACACATAAATACGTGTGTGTACACAAAGTTTGTACAGACAAGTGAGATAACTTACCCCAGTTGTATCAAAGCTCGGATTGTCGACGCCATTGCGGAGAGCCGATATATTCTTCAGCTCCACAGCCATTGCAAGCGACTCTTCAAACGTCTGTGCCTAAGATCAAAATAAAAATTAAAATATAAATTTCCTTCGTTAAAAATGATCAGGACTGATGGAACAAAAACGTACACCACCATGTCTTTCAGTCAGTGTAGGCTATGTTTCTTATTCATCACAATTAATGTGCACAGAGAGTGCAAAAGACGGAGACAGTGTAACAGTAATAACCGAAATTTATACATCACCATTCAGAAATATGTCAGGACTAATTAACATATATTCCCAGTTGGTTGAGGCCTTTACGGCATAAGTGTATCCATATACAGTCCTTTTTGTCTGTTTTGTTGACCTCTTTCTGTGGTGTGACGAACGAGGCGGGGAGAAGGATGGCATAACTCGCCCAGAGGAAAGGGGTCACCACCTGGCTCGCTCACCCGTCTTTCACCCTCACACACCCACTCGTCCTCCTCTTCGCACGTCCCCCCGCGTACCCACTGGTAAACACTTTCTCCCGCGTGTGCAAACACAACCGACCAGACAGTTGTACAATGCATGCAATTATTATTATTAACGCTAAGAACAAGAAAACAAAATTAGGTTGACATGAACTCATAGTTACAGAATAATGGATTTAGAAGATAACTCGGTCTTACGTCAATATCAGCTCATATGTCCGGACACGCGGTCCGTTCCTGACCTACGATTCACGGTGGGGTCACTGCCTCGTACTTCGTGTTGCCGGAACACAGTTGGATCCTTCTCTTGTCGTTTGTGAGACTCAGCCTCTGATTTGCACCATACACTCTCCTCTCTATACAGCCAGACCACGTGCCAGTAGGTAGTGATATATGTACTTTCTAACGGAACGGGCTTCCAGGTCTCAGACCTGCTGCCTGCGACTGAAAATCACGTCTCAGCTGGAACACGAGGAAAAAGCCTCGACTACACCTTTACACCACTGGACCACGTGACCCCTGTGAACTACATCGAACTTGACGCAATCGAAGTCTCCTGTCCAGGCAAAATGGAAGGGGGAAAATGCGAGGGAAAGTAGGAGTACACGGGGTGCGGACTGCGGCCAGTCTCTCCTATTACTACCCGGACAAAAGGCGGGGTGGACATCACAGGCAGGTGACCGCTGGCTGTCGGCATCACGTGTACTCCCTACCTTCCCTAGCGCGGGCGATAGCATTTTAAAAAACGCCCATCAGGACTAAAATTGACTACATCCCACCGCCCTATACTCGGGATACCTATGACCTAACTACCGCCCCTCTATCTCACGGTCGGCCACACCGGCCTCCGACTGTCGCGACACCTGTCTACCTTCCTCATTCAACATCGGTGTCCAGTCGGTGGCAACAAAAACAATCGCTGTTCTCCGGGCTAAGTATACCGTAACCCTGACATCATGATGGCGGTCCCACTTACGTCAGCCACCCGATTCCCAGGCTCAGGGGAGATAAACATCCATACCCCTTTGTCCACTCACAGCCTGGTATCGCCCCAGGGCGAACACTGCCCCTCGCTAATGTCTTTATTACTCTTGGTCTCTTGGGCCCTGTTTTTCTGGCCTTGAAAACGGCTGGTTATTCTAAAGATTAATATACTTTGGTATTGCAAAAGAGAAAACTTGTGCTCATCTCGCCTCTATACAAAATGTCATACAGATTAAACAAAATCAGGGTTGGAGCTTGAAAGACTTTGGGAGTGGCTTATCACTTGACATCACCTCGGTATTGCCGAGCTTTTCTCAAATACTCCGAGGGCTTGATGCAGAAATTCTGGTTTCGCTGACAGGAATTCGTGCATTTTAATGACATAGCGAGACTTACAAATGTACGAGAGTTGAATAAGCCCCTTGGTGCGAAACTACTGTCAATGTAGGCGAGTCGTCCCCCCACAGAAAACCTGCCGAACTTCAAGCGACATTTCTTTGATCAAGCTTTACAGAGAAATAATACGCAAATACCCTGCTGGGGTACATGAGCCTCAGCTTATCTCGTACTCTCCCAAAATTGTAACGGGCGATTTATTCCAGTAAAATGTGAAAAAATATATACTTGGTGCATTAAAGCATGAAATACTGCAGGCGTGCACGACAAAACCGCAAATACAAGAAGTGCGCATGTCCTCATGATCACGTATGTTTACTAACACTGTATTTAATGCTGAAGTCTAATGAGACAGATGGATTTGTATGCATCGTGTTTCTATTATTATGATTATCATGATTATAATAATAAAAAGTGTTTGTGATATTTCAGATTTGGAAGGACGCTGAAACAAAAGATGAAAAGGAAACGGAACACGTTACACGATTACCTCCCTTAGTGACTACTCTCAATGTCTATCTGTCAAAGAAGAAGAGAAACTCTTGTAAAACTGGTGATGGTGTTTACCTGCGATTTATTTAGACAGAATATCATGTACAAAGCAACAGTTTACTTAAAGCAAAGCTAAAAGCAAAACACGTTTCTCCTTAGCGCGATGTTATAAAAGTATCTGAGGGACTGGTTATCGTACCTTCTGGTTGACGTGTCATCTACATGCATGGACTTCGCCTCGCGTTATTTATTCGCACCATTTTTTTATATCTTTTTTTAACGTTTGTTCAGTTATTTCGCTTTCCGGCTAACTGCTTGAAGAATAATTCAAGATAACAAAGGTCAGAAGACATTATAAAAAGCGAACCAAAAAATCATTTTGTTAAGAAAGTTTGAATGCTGCCAGTTTGCACAAGTTACAAAAAGCTCCTATTAAAAATGAAACGCCAGGCAACTTTTATTTGCAGTCCTGCTGTATGAACTCGCATCTAAAGTGTTTTCGCTTAGAATGACAGAAAGATATCTAAGACATTTCCAAAGTAAAGAAGGTCTGTACGCCATTTTCACCGTCCGATATGAGTGGGCCTGTACAGACGAGAAGGAGAGATAGCGCCTACACAGCGAATGAACAAACTATTATTTTGGATGTCCGCAATATTCTTTGGATATTTGAATTTATAAAGAGCTTACCACACTAAATCTCACCAGTAACACTAGGATTTATTATTTGTATTGCATATTGCAAACAGCACAAGCACTCATAAAAGCCGGTATTGCGCTCAACCACATGACAGGCAGACCGTAAACAATACTCTACAAGGTGATTTTAAAAAAGTAGTTGACAATACCTAATAATTTTTCTGTATACCTTACACTAGCAGTCTGTGAATTGAGTTTCAATGTAATCACAAAATACTTACGTTAAAATATAGTATCATGGTATAAGTAACAGACATCGTTCGTGTCACATTTTGCACCCAGATCTCCCCAGTCCCCTCCGTTCATGGTCCATAAACAGTTTGGAAGGGTCTTCACTTAAAATAAACCCAAGACACAAGCACCTTCCCACATACCCACTTAACTTTTTTTATTGGCTTTGCTACAAATCTGACTCGAACTTTACGAGACATGGGTGCTTCAAGTTCGCGGATCTGAAAGTAAGATTTGTCAACCCTCCTATAGTGTGACAAAGAACACTCCATGTGATAGCGGGTTCCAAGATTTGAAAGTAAGGCATTAAACTTGGTAACAAAGAAGAAAGTATCCTTATACAAATTAGAAAAACTCATGCAAACCCGAACAAATTCGGTAATGTTTGTCAATATAATTTTATATTTGTTTCATGGGGAACCTGCTAGGCTGGTTTAACGTGTGTGATTGTGTGTACCTTCAACTTTTAATCTCTATTATAAAAATAAACGCGCATACAGAGTATATATCACTACCATCACCCGGACTCAAAACGCTTGACATTGATAGAGGCGCACCAACACATCAGCTGCATCTCCTGAACACATATACACAAATGCATACAGCACAACACATAGACAGAGGCATAGAGAGAGTGAAGGAAACCAGAGTACCTGGAAAAACCACCGACGGTCAGCCCTGTAAACAGGTGTCACACCCACAGAGAGACACAAAAAGGTACGAACTACAAACCAGTAAGGTCTTTGCTAATGAGCAGTGCCTTACACTTGTTTTTACAAATAGTAAATATCTTTGTCTTACATTCGTCCCATCTGCTCATCAGTCTGTCAAACAATGTTTCAGGGAACGCCATCTTCACAAGGTGAGCAACAATTCATTCAACGCACGTATGAGTGGTTCAACACAACAGTCGGATGGCATGCTGGGTCAGGTGCGTTTAGGTAGTAAATTTTCTCAAGGATGTATTTCGTCACTAGGAATGACCGGAGATCTAGGACAGGTAGAGATTATGAGCAGGTAACCGGACCCCTCAGAATTATTCTAGTGAGTGGGTATCTGCAGGTGCTGGAGCTGTGGATGGTTATCCCCTGTATTTCCAGCCACAGCTTTCACTGTTCATAAATTATCTAAAAGTGCCCTCTGTCAGGTTAACCCTGGTACCATGGGTCTTTGTGACCCCAGCCTTCTCTAGCCCGTGTTTTTTTTCTCTTAAGCTATCACGATTAGTCACTGACTTTAATGGTTTTTTAATTTCGCATGGCCTTCCTGAATATGCAACACACGTTTGTTAGTTTCAGGTTCTTTCTGCTTATTTTGTATTTATATGTATTTTTGTTTGAATCCAAGTGGACCCCATAGTATTTTCCATATAATAAAGGTGTTTTTCCCTTATTTCAAGGTTTGCGTTTGTTATTTTTACTGAAAATGTGCCCAATGTTCGACAACATAAGAACGACAAACAATCTTGAAGGACAAGAAAACTAAATTCATCTGTAATGAATGCAACAGGTTTGTCGCAAAGAACATAGTAAATGGTTGTGCAACCAATGCCAGAAGTAAAAGTTAGACCTACGATCATGTGAAATAATCAGATCTCACACATGCAGCGCTGTGCAATATTATTTGGATTTTTTTAATACGCTGTCGTGTAATATTATTTGAAAAAGATATTATCACCAATTGTTTTTATGCTGGTAATAAAGTACATTTTTACAATGTGATCAAGCTGACTACGATATTATTAAACTGTGTCTGAGGGCTTCCAACTACAGAGTTTAGCTGTAAAACGCTATAGAAAGGTATCCAACCTGTTCTTCTCCACCTCTCAACAATATATGATGTATTACTGTCGCCCTGATAACGCCCTCAAACCATAAAGTTGATTCTGAGGTGCAGACATGAGGGGTCGGTAAGGTCAAGTGTAGAATGTCGTTGGCATTCGTGTGTCAGATGTCCTGAACACATCCTTCGTGTATGCCTTTTATTGACATGTCATGCTAGCTGTTTGGCTTCATTTCAAACTATTTTGGGGAGTTGTCCATGGTTTACAAAAAACTCCTGTAACAATGTTACGCAACGCTCTTGTGTTCAGATGATCGTCTAGCATCAGGTTTCTGTAAACTTCATCAAGATGTTCGCAAATGTTTCTCTGAATGTCGTCGTAGCATCACAGCTTGGAAACAGTCTGAATCACTGGTTGATTCCGAATTCTGGTCCAGGTTTTAAATAAGTCCACTTCATGACCGAGCTTTACCACGTCCTAGAGACCCAGCTCACCATTACAGATCACACTTGTTTTTTTCGCGTGCATTTTTACAGTCCTTTATTTTCCCTGATGAAAATGTTGTCTAAGCTACGAATCTTGTCTAAAAGTCAGCCTCTGTAAAAACCTGCTCTCTTCTCTTGTCATAGATGCTTCGTTCGCATTCGAAATCCTTCCTTCAAGCCACACTTGGCTTTGCTGGCGAGTGGCTCTTCACAGAGAAGTCATTATATTATTACAAACGTTTGTCTGTAATGTCTCTTGCGCGAGCCAAGCTGACAAACACGTATACCGTTGTACACACAGCAAAACGGACGGAAAGTGGGTCGCGAGGTCTGTTCTGTTTGCCCAAACTGCTGTGGTGTAGGCATTATTAACACCACCTGACAGCTGCCTATCTGTATACGAGACAGAAGTTGTTGACAGCAGCAAGCCTCGTCAGACACATCTACGGAAAGTAGTTCAAGGCGTACTTGAGGTTAAAAAAAGAAGAAAACAAAAGAAAAATGCAACTTATTCCAGGCAAAGCAATACAGAGAATTTCACTTTTGCATTCAGCAAAACTTTTCAGATTATTTGCTCGATTTGTTCAACCTCCACTATTTCTGTTGTGGTCAAAACACGTGCATGACCACCGCAAACTGAATAATCCACTGCACTTTGCATTTAATCCATTGTTTAAAGACAATGATTTGCAGCTCCAACAAAGGTTACTGTAGCAGGCATTGTATTAAGCAATAAAAACATTGGAACGGATCGCTATGACACTTTCTAATTTAATTGTAAAATTACTGCTTAAAATGGTCTCTACTTTTGTCCATTACCTGTACCTGACCTCCATCCTCCCACAAACCTTACTAATCATAAAACTCAAGTGCTTTTAAACTATGTTAAGAAACGTAATGAAATAAGGAGTCACGCTAGGTCATCTAGGTGCAAACTAAAAACAAACACATATTGGCTCAGTGTAAACACGATTTGTCATCGCGGTAAAGCGGTCAAAGCAGCCCCACCGTCTGCACCAAGCATTTAAGTGGCAAGGCTTTCAGGGTAAAACCAAAACGTGCAGCGAAGATGTGACCAAATTTTGTTTAAACTGGTCGTATTTGCTCGTCCACATGCATTCTACTCCCAGTTCGTGTGATAGCACTCTGGGTTTGCTGATAATACCGTGAGGCTGAACTCACAAGATCTTGTGCACACGTGAAAAAATTGACAGGTTCAGATAACAGCCGGCCATCCACTCTCAGGAAGTGGAGATTAGAAAATACTCGGGCAAAGACAAAGACGATAGGCTGCTCTTGGACACAATAGTCCTACACTTGCATAGACAGCTACTTTTCTGCTATCACAAAGTTAGTGTCAATATATAGCATTGCGTATAATACGAAGCATGATACTACAAAACTTCCGGTTTGGTCACATTCTTTGTTACGGCTCGCCGAGACTAACAGCAGAGAACATCGCAAGAGACTAAGCGTTGGTCTCGGCAGACAGACACCTATACACGTCATTGCTGTGATCGAGTTTGCATGCACCTTCAAGATGGATTCGCGAGATGTGATAAGATATCAACTGTAGTAGCAATAAATCTTACCGATATTTGTTCGTCTCTTCCTTCTTGTTATTAATATCCTTAAAATATATGCGTTTTAGTTCTCTGTGAGCCGCAGACTCATTCGTATCTTCGAGTTCCCGGTTTCCCTTCATCTAACCTCGCGAAAGGTCCGATGACGAACTTCGTCCACGTTAAAAGAGAAACGTCCCAGTCTAACCGCTATAACTAGCAACATTTGTGTTCATAGGTGCTAGAACAAATAAAAATGGCGTTAAAAATGTTAAGTGATGAGTTTGGTTATCAGTTAATTTTGATACCCAGTTTTATTTCACTTCCAAAATAGTTGAAGTCTACTCTTTTAACTAATATCTATATTTGTTACAGAGTAAATGTGTTTGCTGCCAGTAGATAGCGTATATTCCTTGTGCAAATGCATGCATATGAGGGTTGAGTAATCCATCTTCCCCATTGAACACATAAAAGAACTTTAAGGATTTTGCTCACAATGATGTATGGCATTATTATATTTTATGCCTTCCCACTAACGCTTTGCTTCCATTTTAAACGACAATGGAGACATTCAACACAGAAATGTAGGATCGTTGACCTAACTATAGCTCTGTGTCTGTGTGTGCGTGGAGCTCACCGAGTGAAAGCAGCAAATTAGCATGAACAGCACGACCGTTAGTGCGGTCGCATGGACTATCCCATCTTTCTACACACAAAAACGAAGCGTTTGTGCAACATATCAACACACAGCTTGCTGTTATTTGTTTGCTGTGGAAAGAAAACTTGTGAAGCTATGTAACATGTAGCGTGTATGTAATGTCTTTCTCTCGCGCCGTGCGTTACTGTGCGACACTAAAGCTCTTACCAGTCCAGTCTCTGCTTCCCTTGACCCTGGCAGTGGCAGTGTTCACACCAAACAACTTGAATACACGGACCTGGAGAAGGAGCTGCTCAAAAGTGCGTAGACGTGACACTGACGTAACACAACGTCGCATAAGGTTCAGGTGACGTAACACTACGTCGCATACAGGTTATAAGTTGACGTGAGATTCCTCTACCTCCCTCTACGTACAGAGCTGTGTGGTGCGTCGTCTGACGAGCAGAAAGGACAACCGCCCATTAGCAGCCAACACCTGTAACTGTCGGGGGCTTGCCAGGTATGCACTGCATGTTATTAGGGTGAAGAACACAGCGTGCGCTGGCTAGTTGAGAGATGAAAGAGGATCCGGTTAGTTCAGTGCGTCAGCCACTCTCACTGTTAAAATCCCACCCACTGCCTGCTAGCGATGAGCGATCGAGCTTAGCTCTGGCAAGTACATCTATCACAACATTTCTACATATCTTAAAAAGTTTTTACCTTTGATAGCCCTTCTTCTGTTTCCTCTTTTATTGTTGCTTCTTATGGGAGAGGTGGGGGTAGGGATGAATGGGTTGAGAAAGTATAGGTCGTGTTTATTTTCCTCAGATATATTCAGTGGTAGCCACCACATTGGATCCCGTAGCCTTTGTAAAACTAGAGAATCATTCTGGGTTTGCCAGTGTATACATACATTCGTGGGATGAAAGGGAGGGTGTCGAGAAAGTGCAGATAAACTGGGTGGCATTGTATCACCAAAAGCGGTGCATTGTGTTAAAAGTACCAGGTAGAGCATCTCTCATGAGCACCTCTAAGCCAGAATGTATGTAGGCACGGTAACAACTGTAGGCACGATCAGACGCGCTATCAAAAGACCTCAGAATAGATGATAACAACTCAGGTATGATGTCAGCAGCACTGTATGCTGACCTGAAAAGCACGAAATCAGGGTCAGCATCGTTAGCGCCTTGAGGACATCCCGAGCCATGAAGTGCGGGAGAGGGTTTTACTCTCTCAAACAATCTCAGGGCATTCACACCTTTCACATTATCCAAGACGTTCCAGACTGGCCAAACACACATGGTCATTTCATTTAAAGATCCACTTTGAAAACACTTCTGTATTTAATGAAAAAAAATTAATGTTCATAGATTCACGGTCGTTAAACTGTGTTGACACGCAGTACGTGTATGCTTGATCCTTTAAACTTCTTTCCAGTTTGAAATTTGAATCAATTATAGTCACTAGTCTAATCTACGGCCTTTGAATGCTTCATACATGAATCCAAATTTAATTTATCGGCAGTAACTAACCCATTGTCAGCCCCTGCCTCTGTCCAGTTGTGCCCCTCCCCCGACACCACTCATCCCAACGACCAGCATAACTATGGAAATGTTTAGGTGGATTGCTGTCTGCCAAGACCAATATATAGCCTCTTGCGAAGTGTTAGTCTCGGCGAGTCTACACAAAGAATGTGAATAAACAGGAAGCTTTGTCGTCTCATGCCTCGTTATAGCGGTTAACTGGGAAAAAAATCGTCTGCCAGCAGTCCAGTAATACAAGTTTGTGGTATAACTGCATTCAGCTGATATCAGTCAAGAGATAAACGAATGAATGTATATGTAGCTGACTAATGGTTACGAAAGTGCATTTCGAACTTTCCACGGGTTGTCAATGAGGTCAGATCCTCAGGTATGAGTTTCTTACCTCCTCTTGCTCTGACGCTCGCAAGCACGTGTGTATGTGTGTTATACAGTGACCGTCTTTTTTTTTCTATCTTAATCGCAGTTATCGTGTGGACTTTGTTACCAACCTAATGACATAGATGGATGATGCTTCACTTCACAGTTGCTTTATGTATGTGCATATATACACGTCTGCCTGTGGACAGAGAGCAAAGGACTAAAAGAAAGTGAAGTGAGGGAAAGAGAGAGAGAAGAAGACACGCGGAAATGTGGACTGACAAAGACTAAATGCATCTAATTTCAAGGGTGTTGATTTGCAACAGATCCACGATTTTATATTACGCAATGAAAAATAATGCAGACATTTCACGGCTACATATAGAGCTACCACTCCTTTCTGATCTTCTAGCTCCCATCTGCCAAAAAAAAAAACTGGAAAAAAATGACGAAATAATTCATGTAAAAATTTAATATCACATAGCTTTTATGTTACAAAAAAACAAACTCTGTCTAGAAAACACCCTGTGGATAAATTCATTAAAGAGATTAAAGTGTGTGCGCGCATGCTGTTGTGTTTTTTGTATACTGTTTTGTGTGTGTGTTGCATGTTCCTGTGCATGGTGTGTATTCCTATGCATGCTGTTGTGTTCATGTGTATGTTGTATAAATGTTGTACTCTTGTGTATGCTGTTGTGTGTTCCCATGTATGCTGTCGTACGTGTGTATTGTGTTCCTGTGTATGTTCATGCATATATGTGTAAGCTATCACCCAAGAACTGGACGAATATTTACAATCCATTTCTACATAGTACATGATAGAAAAAGTATATAGAGAAAATGAATGCATGTTGTAACAATAGGGACAAAAAGATGCCCTGGCTCTCATAATTTTGTCCATGAAAATGAGTAAGCTAGAATGATATTTTATCAATTAATACAAAAAATACATCAGACAAGATGGGAACAGAACCATAGGCAGAGTTATTTGATTCTCTCTCTCTATATATATGCAATATACGAAAGAACTCTGCATACGCATACCAAATTTACATATCATGACATTTGATTCGAAGACAGAGCCAGCTGAACACTGATGCTCTAATCTGACCTGTCAAAATGGTTTTCAGTCTAAAAATTCCCCCATAGGCACAACAGAAAGAAGACCCATGTAAGTATCACATATCTGCATGTACTAATAAACATATATCTATATCCACATACACTTACATGCATAAAACACATGTAAATTCTGTATACAACTTGCACACAAATATTCATGCATATGTGTATGCCCAGACAACATGAGCAATGTCTTGTTTTAGTTTTACTGACATGCATTTAAATTTTGATGAATATTTAAGATGACGAAATTGTGATTTTTAACCTATATTCTTTTCGCACATATAACTCAGCTTCATTAAGTAATAATTTATGTAAGGCATTGCTTTAGGACGTTACCATATGGCTTCTGAGAGATGAACCACCAGAAAATGTTACAAAGAGATCATAAACGCTGTAAATGGATACAGAATTTCCATAAGTCTATTATACTGGAACTACACACAAACTGAAAGTATTTAACACACTCCTTCCACATTACCTCTTCCATTTCTAAAGGCAAGATCAAAATCTTTGAAGAGTATGAATGTGAGATGTTAAGCTTTTAGTCTCAGACCAAAATGTTAAAAGAAAAATATATAGAAAATGGTGTACTCAGGTGACATCAGGAGAACAACTGATTAGCATCATATTGAACAGTGATCCGAGTCCTGGTGCTGCCATAACAATGCTAGATTCTGAAAGTTAATTCTAAAAAAATAACATTTTGTCTTTAAATTGCTCAGAGGTATTTATAAAGGTATGGTAAATTAGAGCTTGTATTTGAACTGATCCTTGCGCTCTCTTATCTCTTCCAGTATGCAGGCTCTTTGCTGATCACTAGGCTCTTTAAAACTGTCATCACTAACCAGACCTAAAGCTCGTACAATGGATTCCTCTGCTGTTCTAATAAAGGGGTTGTACTGTTTTTCTTCAAGCAAAGTTGATGGGCACTGCAGAAAGGTGAAAATTGATGCATGATTTAAATAAATAAACAAACTATAATAATCACCTTGCAATGCTATTGTACTGGATTAATTTCAGTCATTATCATTATATTTGTAATATGCCATAAGTAAAAAAAAATATCAAGCCATCAACATGTATGTAACTCATAGGACATTTTTTTGTAACAATTCCATATTTAAGATTAAAAATATTTTACATAACCAAAATCTTCAAATTAACAGAAGTGGAACAAACACAAACTGCACAACAAATTTCATATAGTGATCTCTTCCCTTTAAAACACATACAAGATACATGTACACATACAGAAGTTTTATACGAAGGATTTGAAAAAAATCACTGCACTCACTGTACAAAGCTTCTTCTCTCTCTGTGACTTCACCCACTCTAGTTTTTCCTATCAAGCAAAAAAGAATAAAAAATAAAAATAAAGTCAAAGAGTTATACATGATATCTACATGCTGTTAGCTTTAAAAAAGATGTTCAGGTCTTGCCTCAAACAGATTCTTGTTATCATGAATTTCTTTCTGAGTGACACTGCCAGTCTAAACTCTCCAAGCTCCTCAAATTGCAAAACACTGCTTAACTAATCTATTTAAATAATCTGTCAATAGTTATTCTTGGAATCATGGTTCGAATGCCCATAGTCTACTTACCTTGGCTGTACTGTTTCCAGTGTCAAGGTGACACGTGAATTCCAAGTTCTCTTTGGCATATTCATGCCCTGAAACAAAACAAATTCCTAAATCATTTGTAAACAAATGAAAAAGATGGCAAATAATGTAGTAAAGTAAGATAAATTACATCAATGAGAAGACTGTAGCATGAAATTTGTCTTCAGATGATATGGCACAATGACACAAATTTGTAATCATAAACGCATTTAAGGATATCAGCTTCTTATGGAAATTTATCATCACATATTAACATAGTTTGCTATACCTATCATCTGAAGTTCAGTTTTGATTTTATTTTCCTTGGATTTTAGGGTATTTCTTTTGGGTGTGGCAATTTTTGTCTTTTGTTTGTTTTTTTCTTTTTGAGGGAGGCGATGGTTTTGACTGCTTCATTTGACTTAAAAAATTTCCACATAGTAATGTACCAACCTGGCCATATAAGACAAGAGTCTGGTAGAGAACAGATCCTATCCAGAGACTTCAGCATAACAGTAGAAGAGCCCTCAAACATGCGACCTAAAAAGTCCCATAACCATAATGATATATGTTTCATGTTTAACTCACAGTTAAAAGCACATCAAAATAGATTTTCATGTTTTTTAATGTTCTTTTCATTCAAACAAAATGATGCCAAATTGTGTTACATTTAAATGTAGTACTTTTGAAACAGGCACACTTTCAGATTATATTATTGATTATATTGCATTTTTTTAAAAAAAGTTCAATATCAGTCTTATATGATATACCCTCTAAAAAATCAAGAATTAGCAAGAAAATAAATGTACATTATTTAAATGCACTCTACTCCACAAACTTCAAATTCATAACATTTCAAAACTTTAATAGAACTAACCACAGCCAGACAGGAAAAGCAAGTCCCCAGAGAAAACACAGTCTGGAGCACCAAAAGATCCTCCTTCAAGGACATAAACAACATGGCCAATGGTGTGACCTGGAGTCATCATCACTTGGAACTTAAGCCCACCAAATTTGAGAACTTCAGCATCTGTTACTGCACTTTAGAAAAACAAGTGTCATTATCATCAAAAATCAGGCTTTGTTTTTCATGACCAACATTCTTTAATAACCTTTGTCTAATGTGATTCAAGTGGAAATCAGTAATCTGCATATTAAATTTAATAACACAGCACCCTGTCAATGCGCAAGGTAAAGTCCTACAATTAACTTAGTCTTAAGATCTTCACAATATATACAACAAACCCCACAAAGTGAGGCATTAATGTGGGCTTTATTTCAATACAGGGCAAGAAAAGCAAACTCCATCCAACTCCTCGCATTTATCATTAGCTAAAAAGCTTGTTCATTTTTAAAATAAAAGTGAAAGAGAACTTTAATGGATTAAGGCAATACTTGCTGTTAATTGAAAAATGAGTAGACAGTATTTTACA
>SRHC01002651.1:272171-318307 GCA_004794325.1 Pomacea maculata
GTTACCAACCAGTGCTTGTGGGTAATTAGGATGGCTTCTGGCATAATGTTCCTTTCACTAAGCTGCAACTGATAAAGCATACGAAACAATACATATGATACATATTAAACAAATTAAGAATATACCGTAAGTCCATACAGTGAATCTTTCATATGCTTTTATTTACAAAGGTAATTCCAAAAGTTAGAATATGTTTACACCAGACCCAATTTCCTGGTCTTCTAACTTAGCCAGACATATATTATGAAAATTTTGGCTCCTGAAATTGTTGTTTTACTTTTAACCTTTACTTGAGCTTACTAGCTTTAGTCACATTTGCATCGTGCTTACAACCCTAAATATGTAGATTGTATTATAGAACTACATTTAAAGCTCTGTGCCAAGAATATCTTTCCTAACAATTTTCTGACCTACTCAGTGGGCCACATCCTTAACCATTAATGCTAAGGTTTACTAAGGTCAGAATTTTATTTGAAAACAATTAACTTTGAGCATCACTTGGGGGAACCTTATTTTTACCTAGATGTAGCATTAAGCCTGGATCCCATTTGGGGTTAACTGTTTTTACATAAAATTCATAAACCTTTGGGTTAACACCAAGGAATTTAAGGGTATAACACTATAGTGGCTCTCTTAGATGCACAACTTTTCACTTGTGCACCATAAATTTTCCATTTCTACAAGACCAGTAACATTACCTCAAGACATGTCTCCCAAAAGGGTCGTATTTGCAAACCACGTAACAGCCAATACCATACACCACAAATACAACTATTGATAAAGCACTTGACCCCAAGTGAACTATCTCTGCCTACCCTAGAAAAAATATTTGCTAACCCTTTAAACTGCTGAGGACAGAGAAAGTGCTCCAGCTAGTGAGTCATAAATTTCATAACTATGCCAGTTCACAATGTACTCAAGTTTTCAACACAGGTCTACATCAAACAGGAAAAGAAAAAATTCTTTAGATCCATCAGGCAATAATCATCAGCATCTTTAGACAACAGACAACACTAGTTGAAACAACAGCATCCAGGATCAGTGATACACACTCTAAGAAGTTTAATGTTCGTGTGACACAGCATTCTTTTCCCAGATGACCCAGCTGCTGAATGGGTAACTGACCCTGGACAGGGTTGGAAAAGGTGACAACCAAAAGCTCATGAGACTACCTTTATCCTCCTTATTTAAATAGTAACATTTGGAAAAATTACTATGCAGCAGACTGTTCAAATTGTAAATTTATCTCATAGTAAAACAAGAAAATACATTATCTTAATAGGTTCTTTTTTAGACAGCTAGATATTAACCTGAACTGGTTCAGCATGTCCTGGGTCAACAACAACTGATGTGTTACTTGTTGTGTCCGTCACCAAATAAGCATAATTGTCCATCATCATGGGGATGGGTAGGATCTGAAGGTCTGTAATGAAGGCCACATTTTTAAACTGTCATTACAGATTAACCTGAACAGTTTGCATTTTTTTCAAAAATCAGTAGACATAGGAGATATCAGCTTAACCTGTAAATTTCAGCTTCCAAAACCCATCCATTAACTGATTATCCTCTAGCAACATAGGCGATTCGCATCTATGATCAATAAGCGCCGGTAGCTGTGTATTACATCAGAGAGAGAATGAGCAACAGTTTGGACTATTCGGATATTGAAAGTCTGCATTTCTCATGCTAAAGTAGCAGTTTTTCAGGACCATAAGAAATGCAGACTGTCAAAATAATCCAAACTGCTGCTCATTTTCTCTCTCTCTCTGATTGGTGTTGACAGCTGGCAACTTTGTAAATGGTGCACTAGAGTGATGTAGTACACTGTTATCAATGCTTATTGATCGCAGGTGAAAACATAGTGAATAATTAATTAAGGGATGGGTTTTGGAGGTTAAAATTTACAGGTTAGTTTTATCTTGCCTATTTCTACTGATATCTAAAAAAAACCACAAACTGTTCAGGTTGGTCTTTAGGATTTAACAACTTTAAAACTTATTTTAGTCTAGGATAAATAATTTGCTTGACAGTCAAACAATAGTGCATGATGAACTACATGATGATTTGACATAATCTTTGTCTTCATTCAGATCAAAACATCCATCGCAGGGATTGTAACAATCATCTTTATGAGGCCTGTTTTTGCACTGTGCTCTAAGATAAGCCCTGACAATTGAAAATGACAAATTTTGTCATGAAACTAGCATGCACTGTAGACATGGACAGATGAATTGATCAGTAAGCTACAAGATAATCACAACAGCATATAACTGACTACATTTATAATAGTGCATTATACTGATCTCACCAACAACTCTTTCTCATGAATCAATTGAATTTCTTTCCCACTATCAAGAAAAACAGCCCATTTGTAATCTGAATCTCTCCTATAAGAAAATTCAAATCAGTTTACTATGCATGAAGTAAATGAGTATCAAAAGATAGCTGGAAGAATCATGCTGATGCAATCTCTTACTTTTTTCACCAAAGATTGTGTTAGTGACTTAGCTGCAAACTAGGAAAGTTTGAAAAAAGTAGGTACACAATAAAATATGCAGCTAATGCATTACTTGAGAGCACGGAGACCATGACTTCATGAGCATAGGAAGTAGGGTGGAGCTAGACATCATCTCTCACATCGATTGGACTAAACTGTACTTTAGGATGACCCAGGCAAAGTTTAACTGATCAAAACAACAACAACAACAACAACAACAACAACAACAACAACAACAACAACTCTATCATTCAGTTCATTAAATATTATGCTCCCCTATGTTCAATCTGCTCAGCTACATGTGTTGAAGGGAATTGTAACCGATCCCCTTTCCATAACTTTCTCTCTGCTTCCGATGGCAGCATGGTGTCGCAAAACCTTGAATAATGCACATGTATATAAAATATTACACGACATATAAAGGATATTTACAAATATTTTCTGCATTAAAAAGCAGGCATGTAGATAAGATCGTACCTCCAAAGCTGAAAAGAGTTAACTCTGAGTGGCTTCCTCCACCGAGTTTTTCTTGAGCTTTCGCAATATCTCGCCTATGGTAATAATATCCAATTCTTGTGCGTGTGTACAAGAAGTATCTGAAAGCCAACATTCTGTTAGTGTTTTATATATATATTATACAATAAAGGGCTGCTTTATTCACGTAGTACATGTTCACACCTTTGTGTTTAGAAATGCAGAATAGGCGCACAGAAGTGCTTCATCGGCAAATCATATTGATTAAAATCTTCCTGCAGATTGCTGGGAAGCAAAAACTATATAAGTTTACCCTATTTGAAATAAACACGACCCCGCCTTCGCCATTCTTTTAAATGTGAAGCTTTGCAACCACGAACTTGTATCCCCGTCCGTGGTGAAACGCAGTCTCACCTGCCTTTGTTTACAAGCAAAGATAACTCTATAGCTTGTCCTTGGCACAGCAGAGTAGCTTCCCTTATTGTTGGCTTATCCTCGCTGGTCTCTTAAATTACATTAGTTCTTAGTAATCATTCAAGCCATTTCGAATAAACATTGGAATTTTTACAGTGAATACATCCATTTAACTAATGCTAGTTTCTCCACTCGACTCAATAACGGCCAAGACTTAATGAGAGAGACAACTCGACCACTGACAATTTGATCGAGATGTGACAAGCAAGCAAGAAAACTCTTTATCCAATAAGGTTATGTTGTATACACGCACAAGTCAACAGGTTTTAAGAAAATAATTTGTCTTATATGGGTTTTCCTGCACCATGATGTCATCTCCGCGATAGATCTTAGCATTAGTGTAATGACAGCAATAGCTATAGACTGGACAAGGTCTGTCACAACCTAAATATCCAGTATTTTTGTAAATTCCAAGTATCATGCTTTTGGCACTATAGGACAACTACCAAAAAAAAAAGAAAGAGTATGTTATGTTACTAAGCATATTTTTTTGTGAAAACCTGCAGTTACATGATGCAGTAGCCAAACTTACAGTAATCTTGTGTTGAGATTTGAATCTAGAGGTAGGTAGGAAAAGACGCAGTTCATGGGCCCATGCACAGGCATTCACACACATGAACACACACACACATAAGCACCTTGACATGAGCTGATTAAGAATTTAATGATTCAGGTCTTTAAATGAACCAGTAATGCAATGTGCATATGTATCAGTTCAGATCACACTAAGACTAGAGAGAACATAAAGAGCCTTACTGTACATATTATCACAGAGATGAATTTGCAGAACATGTTTTACACTAAAGAATTAATACAGAACAACATTCATGTCTTCCGTGTTATACATGTAGTGCAAGAATAATGAGAAAGCAGGCATCAAAGAGACGTCAATAAGGCTGAGTAGTACAGGACAGACAACCTTGATTACTGCTGCTGACAGCTCTCATCTACTTCCCATGGATGCATCACAATGAGGGGCAAAGCATTGTGTGCCTTCTCTCTTTCTCTCCCTAGTTGTCTCTGCAGCAGTGAATAATGCCCCAGAGGTCATTGAATCAGTGGCTACAGAGCAAGGAATTTTAAAGCCCAACATTGCAACAAAACTTGAAGGCCAGTAAATTTTAATTGCTTGTTATAAATCAAAGCAAAAAAAAATTTCCAAATCTTTGGAGGTATATTTCTTAACCTAGAATAAAAAGGCAGCTGCTATGAAACATTGTGAAACTAGTGTCTGCAAATCTGGTTCAACTAAAATAAACATTTAACGCATAATACTTAAGCACAAAAAAATGTACTTTAGGTAAAAAAAATTAATTAGAATATGTAAAAAAAATCACAGAAAATAAAAGTGTACGTTTATATGACATGCTAAACGAAGGGAAAATTGAGGTAGCTTATAATAGAAGACAGAGAGATGTTAAAGATCTGTAAACACCCTTGTCAACCAAGTGTATTAAACACCACATGGTATCAGAACCCAACAGCTAAGACTATACAGATAAGATAATTTCCAACTTGGTGCGTGATAATGGACACATTCAGCTTACAAAATATTTGGCAGCCTCAAAGCAGCATGAAATATGATGAGTAAATTTAGAACCACATGTAGACACAAGGTGTAGGCATGAGTGTTTGTGAGGTAAAGGGTTTCATTACAGAGGATCTAGAAAATTGACTGTTGAGAGTAATATATCACAGTTTGCTGTTTAGGTATTTGGCATTTACCACATGTATAGATATTAATTTGTACTGATCACAACTGAATGCAATAATATGCAATTATCCTATATGTAGCTGAACTTGGCTAGAAAGAAATGGTTCTAGCATAAATGATTATTTTAAATAAAAGATAATGTCAATCATAAACCCATTCCTGAATTTTTTCATATTTTAGTCAAGCAGGTGAATACTTGAAACATCTTAATCTTAAACACTTCACAGAAGAGGCTATCATTGATTCTGCTAATATTGCATCACTTAGAGTGGCTATTTAGTGACTCTTAAAGCCTATATACATGTCATATTAATGTTGCTCTGAGTCAGATTGCTAGGTGGCCTCATACTTGAAGCACATACTTTTGATGTTAAATGTACATAAAGGGGTAAAGCAAATATCTCTAGAAGTGACCCCAAAGCACTTGTTCAAAATTATATTTCGACTTCAGATGCACGATGAAATTTTGGCATGTATACAAAATCAGTTATTCACAATCATGCTGTTATCAGCAACTTCTTATTTTGCACAATTCAGATGGCTAATCTGCACCACAATGATGATCTTATGCCATAAATATTTTTTGGTACCATATTCGTTATAATGTTGCACGATGATGATGCCCTATAATTGTGTCAACTGACAACATCCATGAAAGAGAAAATACAAAAATGTCTGCAGCAGAAACTTCACAGATCACCAAGCTTAGTACAAACAAATCTTTCCAACTTCACACTTGCGAAACAGCCCAGCCCCTGATGATGCTTTTGTATTTCTTTGGTTGGAATAATTTTGGCAGGATCTGTTTTCAACCAATGTCCTTACTGGAAACATGGAAACAAAACAGTTCCTTGTTTTCTTTAAATGATGGAAGATTTTATGCATGTAAGAAAAGATTGCAACTTTAAGTAATAATCTCCTCTTCTCTTTGCAATTTAATAAAATTCCTGTCAAAGTGAATGCTGAAATTTTTCCTTTCAAGTCACTTTGATTTGTTTTGTAGCTTAGCCAAAACACGACGGAAAGTGCTCTGGAGACCAGCTGCAGCAGACATCTGGCGGCGAAAGCTGTCACCATATGTTGCAGCAACTGTGTGCAAGTCTTTGGTGCTGAGCTCATGAAGGCGCCTGCGGATCAGTGACTGCAGTTCATAATCAGGTTCAAATCCATATTCATGCTCACGAAAAATGCGTATCTGATCCACAAACTGGCAAATAGACCTGTAACAAGAAAACCAACTTAAATGTATGACAGCCAGGAATCTGGTAAGAAGTCTAATCATGTAGGAGTTCCATGATCTTTGTTGTGAGCAAGTTACTACGTGACAGTAATAAAAAACTAGGTAAGATCTACCTGCTTACCTCATCTTTGACCACTTGTACATGCTATTGGCCAATCTAAATCCTCCAATTTCTAGCTGCTGCAGATGCAGGACAAAGAAAAGGATGCAAGGAATGGTGGGGTATGTGTGGCTGTTCTTTTCATTCATCAGTGCCATGGAATCGCCTTTCATTTTCACCTGATCAAAAACAGTGAGTTTATGTAAGGGAAAATTGGTAATGAAGAGGTCAGCAAAAAAGTAATATAAAATGCCATGAGACCTAGTATATAACTTAAGCAAAATTGTATATGAAACTGTTCTACATCATAAATAATTTTTTTTAATGAAACTGTCTGTCACACAAGTATTTTCATTCATGTATGCATGTGCAAACAGTTTATGTGTGCATAACACGTTTGCATGCACTTTCACTCACACACTGGCACACACAAAACACACCTGTAGCTGCTCAAGTTCCTCCATGACTGCAGCAGACTTAGCAGAAAGAAATCTCCACGTAGGCAACTGCCGCACCAGCAAGTTGTCCAGTCCAGCAAAGATGGCTAGTGCTGTAGCATAGTTGTGAATCTCTATGCAAAGGTGTGCTGTTTTCAGAAACTTGAGCAAGACAGCTTCCTGACCCTAAGGTACAGAGAACAATAAAAGTATGACACAATTTTACTCATCTTAATTAAATCTGGATAATAACTAAGCACAAAATATTAACAGATATTGGGATAAATACTCAGTCTCTGATGTGTTCATATAATGAAAATACAGGTGAAGAAATACTATATTCTACCACCACTATCATCATTGTGATTGTCATTGTTGTCGTCATCATCACCATCATCATAGTCATCAAAACTCTTTTCTTAGTAATCCCTTGGTAAGTTTATCACTTCTAATTTCTGTCATCTGAACCCTCAAGAGATGAAATTTTGACAGAGGCTGTTTGAAAAAAGTTTTATGACAACCAACCTTCTGTGAGCCACAAGCAAGCACTTCTGCCGAGACCCAATGTGTGATCTCCTTTGCATGTGCGATCATGTCATCCACTCTTGATTCAAAGTATTGTGTGCTCACAAAGAGACTTGACTGTCCACTTTTGGTAGCTTTCCTGAAAGTGAAATAACTGAAAACTTTTCCCCTGCTGCCAATAGTCAAATGCACTATAGCATATTTATTTCTGTACTTGATGAGCTTTGTTTGGGTATTTAATGCCTTCATCTGCACTGCAATCATGCTGAACTATTTAAATTAAATGAAATTTTCATTAAATCATGTACATTTATTTGTCCATAACTTTAGATGTACCAAGGTTGAAATTATAGCATGTACAATTTGTTTTTCAAATCAACATCTGGATAAGCTTACCTATGTGCATGGGATCTTCTGGCTGATATACAAGTATTTGGGGTAAAAAAAAGTTTAATACCCTTACCGCCATATAGGCTGTATCACGTTTTCCTAAATGGTAACAAGAATACCCTTCAAGCCTCACCTTGTCACAGATGGAGTAAGAAGTGTAGGAATGGAGAGATCTACCCCAATACCCTTGGCTTTGGAGTCAAGGTAATGAACAGGATGCGTGCGCTGAAATAATTCCTGCAAACGCACATGAATTCAATGGTAATTCTCTATCACAACAAATCCTACTTTTTTTAACATGAGTGGAAAGTATATTTTTAGAACATATGAAACAAGCAATCCTGGTTGTTGGGGGGGTGGGGGGGTGGTTACATTAGCAGCATACTAAGGACCTGTGCAACAAATGCAGTCCTACCATCCTTCTTCAAGTCTGTATTAAAATCATGTTTTTCTCCTGTAATAAGTCATTTCAATCCTTTAACCATCATAGCATTTTCGCTTAATCTAGCTTTATGGGCAGATGATGATGTGGTTCACATTCTCAGCCTTCTCAGTTGTCCATGAAAATTTGGCAAAGGGCAGAGTTATCCAATTTTTGATATTTTATTCCTCCTTATTTGTATGGGATGGGATGGGGAGATTTTTTTGGTCCTTCCTTTAAACACTGCCTTAGATGTCATCTTGATAAGTAGGATTCTTCAATTCTAAGTTATATATCTTCAGAGGGTGAGCCAGGCATACTATTAATCCTTTAGTTGGTATGCTCACCATTGGTCATGGACACAAGCACACCACACAACCACTGAAACACACCTGTTCCATGAGGGTTAGCTGTTCAGCAAGGCGATGAGCAGCATAGTCCATCAATTGCATTGCATCTCTGCGCCTAGACACTGACAACATGGTTCCATCTTCTGCCCTGCTTGCTGGCCGCCTCTCTATCATCAGTCCTCCATCTCCCTTGAATGGCATTCCTGTTCCTCCTCCAGGTTCTCCATGGTTTGTTTTCTTGCGTCCCAGCAATGAGCTGAATGATTCCCACTGAAAATCGACACAGTGTTCAGTGTTGGGATTTCCTAGCTTCTGGAAACTCACTCTGTCCCTTTTCAGAATAAATTGTTTAAGTCTGTGACTTTTTAAGCACTATATATGTCTTCTGGTAACTTTGTAACATGAGTAAATTACCATTTCTCATTAACAATACCCAAAAATGCAGCTGAGATTGAAATAAATTGTGCTCATATTGTTGAAAAATAAACCATAGAAGTGTATCGGTTGCATGGAATATAGAAGTACTTAGACTTGGTAATGGAATGATAGTAACATAAGAACTAGTTGTTTACAAAGTTAACAACTGGTTTCTAATGCGGGCAGTTGTACACATGATCAAAAAGATGACTATAAGCGTACAGAAATTGTAAAAGCAGAAAGCAGAGTATCTGAGGCTAAATCATTACTCCCAGTATTTGCCAATGGAATCTATAGTATCACTTTCATTACCAATATGTGAAATAGACTGCACAAAAGCAGTTACATTCTTTATATTTAGATTAAGTGGAACAAAGGTTAAGGATTTTAGCTAAATTCTACAAGTGACAATCATATCTCCCAATTAAGCAAGAGCTTTGAAAAAATATAAATATATCTAAAATGATAAAGTGTATTAGTTTTGCGAATTAATTCTATGCCAGCACAAGGTATGTAGACTATCATGAAAAATTGTGTATCTACTGTATACAAGCATATGTTGCTGAACAATTTGTGTGTCTTTCACAGGTAACTCCAAATAGCATTAAACCATAGTGCTATGGCTATGCACTGAGCCGCTATAAGGAAAGTAACCCATAACCAGTGCTGTGACAGAAAAAAGTAATTATGGGATAAAGTACTGAAAAAGGTAAAATATTACTCTAAATCAGTGCAAGTTACATGTGACCCGCAAAGCTTTGGAAGAATTAACATGAAAAAGCAGTGCTTTTTGTTCTTTTGGTTTGTGGTACTTCTGTGAAATTACCTCCATTAGTCGCTCTGCTTTTGTTTGCTAGAATAAAACAAATAAGATGAAAAAGAGACATGGGCAGCATGCACAGTTTGAAATAAATTACAACAGTCTCTAGCAAACAGTTCTCTTATAAGACAATACATTATTAATTACAAAAGAGGGCCATCACTCCCATTCATATACACATGCACAATCACAAATAAGGAAGAATTGAAAAATTGTTTATTATTGATTACTGCCAAAATCTAAAATTTTCACAGCTCTATAACAAGTTACATTTTCAATGCTTTTTCTTCTTTAAAAACATTTGTCATTTCCTTTGGTAGATCTTCACTTCACTAATTCTTCATTTTGTCTCAATGCATATTCACGGAGATGAGAGAAATCTTGATGACATTTGAAAACACTGAGGTATAAAATACGCTGATTGTTTACAATTTTACTGGCTTAGAATGATAGTGGATGCAATATAACAAGCACTGGAAACTGAAAGATATCAGTTGGCAAGTTCTTAATATATGTATATAAAATTGGCAGTGACAAAATAATTTTATCAACGTAATGAAATATAACTTGCAGAAAAAGTAGAAAAAAGCACTTTTCATAATGTATCTTGCAGCAAAACTTTAGAAATGCAAATTTGAATCCCTCTTTGCAACTTCCGTAATGTCAGAGACTCAGAGTGTGTTATAGAACTGTATTATGTTAACTTATGGAAGCGCAATGTACATGGGAAAATGCTGGTGTTAACAATGCATCTTGAACAAATATAGTTTGCCAACTGTTTAAAATATCTGAGAAAACAAAATGTTTACCCTCAGCATTGTTCTTTCTATCAAAATCGGATGCTACATAAATTACTATTTTGAGATACTGCACAAGATGCCAAGTGTAAGAATTTACCCGCTTAGGTGAGGCCAAATGGAGATAGTACACTTCATCCTGGTAATCCATAGGATTTGAGGGTCCAGTGAGTTCCACATTTTCCCCCAAATGACAGGCATACAAAAGATTGAGAAGATTTTGAGCTCCTTCCACTCCACTTTCCACCTGCACATGATACAATGTAGCTTCAAAATAACATTAATGTAAGTATACATTAATGAGCAGGCATATTTCTTTTGCCAAGATCTTCCCTTATATTCCTGATGCATGCTACACACTATAAAGTGCTATGTACCAACCCTCTGGGTCACAAACTTTTCAAGATGGTCCTGAAGAGATTCATTGCGTTCAAAGTCAACACTGTAATAACCCTCCAGCCAGTACTGGAGAAGGTCCATGGCACGCTGCTGTACTCGAACCATGTTGACATCTTTCTGGTTCCCTCTAAAAAAAAAAGTCATTCATGCAAGTATAAACTTTACTAAATCTCATCTCAGAAAATAAATAACTGCTGGGCCAAGCTTTCTGATATTTACTGGTTGAGGATTGTTGCTTTCTTCTTTTGTTCTTTAATTTACATTTTATTACAAAATGAACTGTTAAATTATCGTATAAAATATGTAACCATGTGTTATACAAATATATATGTCACCAACTAACCTACCACATGGCACACTCTTGCACACACTCTGTGAAGGTAATGCTCAAAGCATAGCCGTAAGTTGTTGGTATCTTTTATTATGGAACTGTTTTGC
The DNA here is from genome assembly GCA_004794325.1 of Pomacea maculata. Classification (NCBI taxonomy): domain Eukaryota; kingdom Metazoa; phylum Mollusca; class Gastropoda; order Architaenioglossa; family Ampullariidae; genus Pomacea; species Pomacea maculata. Next base: position 283,665 of record SRHC01002651.1, read on the forward strand.
TGGCCACCTGCAGCTGGCTACCTTTACTACCACTGCCTAACAGAGCAAACTCTCGGCAAATTTTCTGCTAAGTCCACAGCTGGGCTGCTTGAGATATGGTACCATGCTGCAACTTATGTCTTGCTCTCTCCAAGCTCCTCTCTCTGACTCATGTTACACCACATATCTTCCTCCCTAATATACTCGCCAGAAGGGTTAATGTGCCATTGGTGTCCAGCGGTATTGGAGGACAGTGCTGATTGTGCTGCTGGGGTTAACCTAGTGGAGACTGGATGCAACCCCCTCCTCTGTGGCCTCCTCTACCATACAGCTTCCTCCATACCCTCTGGACAACACAAACTTGCACACCAAAAAGCACTACTGACCAGCCTCTACCACATATATAGTTAATAAATAAATGACTGAATTCGAAAATAAATACAGCATAAGTGGTCAGCTATTTATACTCACTTTGCAGCAGCCAAGTACTTCTGGACAATGAAATCAAAAACTTCCTCTGCTCTTAGGAAGTAACGAAAGCAGAACAGAAACTGGTGGATAAAGCCCTCACTTAAGGCCGACCTGCAAGTTATGTTCACAGAATATCTGTTATGATGCTGCAGATTTGATAAGTTGCTCAAAAAAGCAATTGCAATTATCACCTTGTGCTTTCCTTTAAAAAATTTTGGGTTGACTAAAAAGATTAACAAATGTAATTTTTTCCCATCCTTAGCAGGTGAGATGTCCCTTTCCTGATCTTCAGTTTAGACAGTGTACTCAAAATGACTTATGTCTCCTTGACAATTTATTTGAAAGCAAGAATCAACAGGAAAGTGATGGAAGGAAAATGATAACAGGGTCTCACCGAGTGAAGAGATAAGCCAGTAAACCTTTAGGATGGCCTGCTTGCAGAACTTGCATGTCACAACCTGTTGTGGGTTCTCGGACTGTCTGAAATTGCAACAAGTGATTCTCCAAGTAAGGTTGCAGCACTAGAGCAGGAGGATCGCCTACCCCTGCACTGCCACCACTGGCGACCAGGGTGTGAAGAAAACAAAAATCCAGTCCATACAGCTCAGCCAACAGCATCTGCATATAGAAACATGTTGTTAGAGCATTTGCATGTAAAAATAGCTGAACAAAGTATACTTTTAATGTAAAATGATAATTTTGAAATCAGTTTTGCAAATAACTGTATTTATGTAATCTAACATTAAACTTTTTTTTTTTTTGCATTCTTGGTTTTCCCACTTTAGCCAGGTTTTATGCAAAAGATAGAGAGGAAGAAAACATCGTTGATAAAAGAAGTGACCTATGAATGGAGCCACACGTGAGCAGACGTTGAAATAAAAGAGAGCAAAACACTAAATGTTTGATGGAAAAAAAATGGGATTTCATAAAACTTCAGCAGCATAAAGAATAAATAATAGCCATGTAACTGATTAAAAGATAAATGAAGGAAGCAGGGATTAATTTGTAATAAATCAGTTTCTGAAACTAAAACAGGAGAAGACTTTAGAGGTTGTTGGGTTACTGCTTTCATAAACAAGGACTAATTATACTGACTTGAAGGTGTGTTTGGCATAAATCCAAGAAATGAAGCTTCTTTGTCATTTCGGACATGTCCTTTAAAACCTGGCTCACCACAGCTTTCCTATCACCTGACAAAGATAATACAGCTAATGGAGACAATGACAATGCTGGCAATAACGTTTATATTTATATAAAATCTATTAAAAGCATTTAATGTCCTCTTGTCCTTGAATATGTTCACTGGAAATTTGTGCTTGCACACTTGTGCAGTGATTCTGATTAGAAGTCTTAAAATTAAAAAAAACATATTGAATTCAAATCAATTCTTGAAATAATATAGTGAGTAGTAAGGCTTTTGCTTGAAATTCACTGTGAGTGCATGTGTGTGCAGTCACACATTATATTCGTGTTTAAATTAAAAAATGATGTAATCTTTAGTCCAAATGTCTTATTAGTTGTTCTCCAAATCATCATTAATTTCATGAAGAAGCACAATATTAAAGAAGAAACCTTTGCTGTGTTTGGCACCAGGGTCAGTAAGTTTCTTGTAAAATCCCTGGCATTTGCGACGCTGTTTCCTGTGCATGGCAATCTCTTGTTCAATGTTTGCAAGGCTTGCTTCGATTGCTGACTTTTTCTCTTTCTCCAGCTACAAAATGATAAACCAATAAAATCTATTATAGAATTAGCTTTACCTAGGACTTCTGTTTTTCTTTTTTTTTCTACTTTATTTCATGCTGACAGAATAAAAGGGAATTTTCAATGTTATTATTAAAAGTAAAAGAAAATTTTAGATAGTTTCAATGTCTTGCCTCAGTTCCAATTGACATTTTAAGCCTTAAAAAAATTAATTTGTTTCCAATACCCTGAAACCCAAAATGATCACAGACATAAATTCGATTCTGAAGATCCATACTTACAATGCCATGGATGAAGCGGTCCATCTCTTCTGTCATGTTAAAATGAAGCATAGCACAGTGGTAGACAACCTGACCTTTTTTATAATATTCCCCAAGTTCATGGCCCCAAGCTAGCTTTGGAGCATGCTGGGTCTGAGGAAGCTTACAGCTGGAACTGCTGCTTGAATGATTCCCACTTGGTCTGACCAAGTCCGGCACACCAGGCTTTATGCGATAACAAGAATTGTTATTCACTTCCTGCTGATTTAGCATCTGTTTGGATGCTTGAGTAAACACCTTGTTGCTGCCAGTGAGGCCTGTCCCTGCTTTTGTTATGTGACCAGTAAAGGATGAAGGGCTGCTGCAATATAGGCTGCTATTGGTTTTGGATGAGTAAAGTACTTTCTGTTCCTCAACAGACTGTTGGCTGAAAACTCCACGTTCATGTTTGTAAAGTTTCTTAGAGTCTATAGAAACACTATTTGGATTGCTGTCGGGGTGATGGTAGGTCCTTGGCATTGACACTTTGCTTGCAGACTGTGATGGCCTGTCACTGAGTTGAAGATTCTTGCTGCCTTTCCAATCGTCGGTGGAATAAAAATGCATTGCCTTTGCATGGGAAGAATGCTGAGGCCTGGGCAGACTATGGTAACTGGAAGGAATATAGGAACTGGGGCTTTGTGAGCCTGAGCTATAACCATCAACATCGTGACTGGAGTTTCCTGTCTCTTGCTTTTCTTTGTACTGGCCTTGAGATGGTCTTTCTTGGCAGTTTCTTTCTTTTGACTGTGCCACATTACTACTATCCATGCTTTTATTGACTGAAGTACCCAGGATGTTCTTGAATGATCCCAGGGTAATGGGATTGTTTGGAGTTGTGCTACCTTGCAGGTTGTGAAGCGAGTTACTTTTATAGCTGTCTAACCGTTTTTTTGCACGAATCTTTGTGCCCTGGTCTTCACTGTCTGTTGAGTCCGAAGTTTCACTAGGACCACTGCCATACCTCCCACTGGGGAGAACACGGACAAGAGAATTGCTGAATCCTGCAGTTCTGACACCACTATCTTTAACAAGATTCTCTTTGTCATCAATATCAGTCTTTGTTCTCATCTCTGGTTTTTTTTCTACAGCTTGTGAAAACTGCTCTGGTCTCACATGTGAGTGATGCGTTTCCTCCTTAGGATCGTTTTCTTTAGCAGCAGAAGGCAAAGAATCTAACTGTCCACTATAGAGTTTTGTCTTTTCTCCAAATGTATTTTGTTCCTCATTAATGAAAGCCTTTCTCCCTTCAATAGGTAGGGTCTTTGCAGGATCTCTAAAATGTAAAAAAAATCAGTGAGGCACAAAACAAGAAAAAAATCTCATTCCTAAGCATTTTGAAATAGGCTACTACTAAGTTTTCAAAATATAAACACAGTATAATGTGACATGAATAATAGTTCTATGAACTTCAATGTGATAATTTAGCTATTTCCTTGTGAATTTTTTTTCTTTAACAAGAATATAAGAAAAGAAAATGTACCTGTCAGCTGGAGGCCAGTCACCATTTACAACGTGGAAAAGCCTGGCAAGCAAATTGTTTTGCCACTGTATGTGGGGGTACTTTTCCAATACAGCATTTTTGAACGTTTCCCATTTAAGATGAGCCAGAGAATGAACATAATCAGCTGGAAAGAAAAAGATTTTTCACCTCACCACAACAAACCTTTACCATAATGTTAGCAGTAATATTTTAGAATTCAACAAACAATTCTATGTCTCTATGAAAACGGGGAAAAAGAGATAGCAAGGCACTTAAGGTAAGACACCACTGCAGAAAAAAATTAAGTGGATTTGTACTTTTGTTGTCTTTTTCGAATACACATCACATACAAGTATTATGATTGTATTCTTCAAATGATCCCTTTAATTTATGGGTTTTCTACAGCAAGCAAGATCAGTAACTTGTAACAGTTTCACTGCCTGCTGGGATGTAAACCTTCAACTGTGTACTTGGGCTATGAATATCAGCAAAAGACAAAAGGTTACAACAATAAATATCGCTTACTCATAACCTCTTTATCAGGTACAGGGCCAACAATGATGCCTCCATCCTGCAGAGTTTGCTGCACCTGTGTATACGCTGCATTGTGCTGGAGATTATTACCATATTGCATCCCATCCGTTAGGCCCACCTCAGCACCTTGCAAAGTTGTCAGTTTATCTGGGGAGCTGACATCACCACCTTTCGGTGGAGGTGTCAATGGTTGCAAGTGGAAACTGGTGTGCTGTGGTTTACCATCATCTTGCGCCCTGTCGCTATCATGATGACTCCTGACAATGGCCTCATCACAAACATACATCTGTCTGCTACTTCCCCTGCTACCCTGATCCTGGATAGCGTATGAGCCTGAGTTTCTAGACGGCACACCAGACCCTGAGGTGTTAACTCTTCCATGGCCTATGCCAAACCCAGTAGGAGAGTCACTGATGGCAAAGCTTTCCTTATCCCGAAAGTCAGTTGTGCAATGAGGCTCTGGAGAATTTGAATATGTTTTGATCACATCAGAAATGGAGTTCAGTGAAGTTGCTAACCCACTGGCACAATGTTTGGTATGCTGTGCCGCTGTCTTGTGTACAAGACCCTTAGCACTGCGACTGTTTGTGGTCATGAATCTGTTGGAAGACACTTCATCCTTGCCCTTTCCAGAATCCTGACCAGAAAGATCCACAGAAGGGGCATCCAATAAAGGCACTGTGTTAGGACTAACATGGAAAAATTGATGTTGTAATCCCTGTACCAAACCTGACTCAGAGTTAGGTGTGCATGCACTGCATGGAGTTGTTGGTTGAGAGTGAGAGCAGCTGTGTGACATGACACTGATGGGTACAAGCTGCACCAGACCTGTGCGGGGGTCCTGCTGCATATGAAACTGTACAGGAGCACCAGGGATCAAACCACCAGGGTATTGCACAAAGGAAAATGGCATGGGCTGACCTATGAAGCCTGGAGTGGGATTAACGGGAGAAATCCCCACGTTTGAACTTGAAAGTGTCCCAGTAGCTTGTTGGTAAAGTGTCTGTACTGATTCTTGCGGCTGTATAGGTAAAACTGGCAAGTGACTGTAACACAGAGATTGCCCATGTTGTTGCACTTGCTGTGGCTGTGGCTGGAATTGTGCAGACGGCTGATCCAGGTCACCAGGAATTTCTGTAGATGTCCTATGATTTCCTGGAGACTTTTTCTTCCTGATGGTGCTAGTCCTGTCACCTGTTTCCTTTCCACTTAGATGCATCTTCAAGTGCTCAGCAATGGCTAATGCCAGGCTCTGAGTGTCAACTTGACCTGAACTTTGAAACTCCTGCAGGACTGACTCTAGAGTCACAGATGTTTCCTCCACTTGTTCACTTTTTAGACTCCTTGAACTGTTGCCAGATCCTCCAGACGTCTGTGTCTTTCCTGAATCTGAAGTTTCTGGCTTACTGTGATCACAGTCTGTGTCTTTGGACATACTCAGTCCTTGCCTGGACTTCTGCATGCTTTCCTTAAGCTCCTTCAGCTTGTTCACCACAGTCTTCTTCTCTTCCCCCTCAGCATGCTCTAAGATCTGAGCTTTACTCGTTACCTCAGATGCAGTGGAACTGTGTAATATAATGGGCTTGAAGTGAGTTGCAGCTGATGAAAAGGCATTAGGAATTCTTAGCTGTTCTCCATGCCTCTCTTCAAGACGCTTCTGGAGCTTTTGGACTGGCACCAGCCTGAAAGCAGACCCTGATGGTACTTCTTGAGATAAGTGTCTGAATGCTGAAGGCTGGGATGCGGAGGCCAGTTCATTTTCCTCCATATCATCTTCAGAGAACATGACTTTGTAATGCTTTAAATCAGTAGCTCCAGCATTCTGTCCAAACAGCCAGAGAAAGGGCATTAATGACTGTTGTCAAAGATTTTTTAGCATATTCATTCAATAAAAACAATTCTTGCCAGTCCCTCACAAATCCTCACAGTGTGCATACCAACAACAAGCATACTAATTAGCAGTATGGTATAAACATGTAGCTTATCTGTTAAAATATATATTAACTATATTTACATATATTTGACCATAATTACTAATATATTATGTAAGAGTATCAGGTTTAGTTACTTTAATCTCAGCTGTTGTTGGGGAACCATGCTTCTGATATTCTGCAGATGCTAAATTCGTCGCTTCCTTTTCATGGCTCATCTGTAGCATAAAAACAAAAGCAACTTAAACAAAATCAGGTAAAAAAAAAATTCCTTAATTTTACACTTTTACACTGCTAGCAGATCATCATCTAAAGTAGTCCAGTTGGGTATTTCATATAATGTTTCTATAGAGTTTGCCCTGTTTGGTGTTGGTGGCAGAGGTATCTGCAGGTGGCCACCAAGCAGTCATCGTAATAAAAGATACCAACAACCTACGACTATGCCCTGAGCATCATCTTCACAAAGTGTGCTGTGTAGTAGGTTACCTGGTTACACTTGTTCTTGAACGTATGATTATAATTTGATGCAACTTAACCTCACCTTTAAAGCAAAAGAGTCCAGGAAGAGTTTTTGACAAAGAGCTCTTGAGTCAATGCTGGTCTGCTTTTCATATTCATCGCATGCCTGTTCAAAGCAATAGTCAACACTGTTTACATCAACAAAATACAAACAATTATATTTGCTATATGGGATCCTTAGTCACAGCTAGGTCAAGTTCATGACTACTAGTACAAGCTATAGACAGGAACTGCAGTGATAAGCACATTTAGTTTTGTCATTTTTTGTGATGAACAAACAACAAAGTACTCTTAGGCAGTACCACTATGGTACTGTATGAAGTCCGGCAGACTAATTAAATTAAACCAACTGTACGTGCTTGTAGCAGAGAACTTAGCCAAACCTGTTCAGAAGACTCCTAAACAATCCTTACTCCTGTTATGTGAACATTATATGGCATAACACATAATTAATTTGTTTCCTTTAGGAAAGTACACTTACTTACAAGACACTTAAATGACTTATTAAGCGGTGTTTAATTATTCTTAGATGGAACAAAAACGCCCCCAAAATGGTCATGTACTAACAAGGAGTCCAACATCAAGAGTGGGGCGATACTCAGGGCTTGAGTCCAGCAGTGATGTAAGCAGCTCCTCAAATGCCGTTACTGTTGTAGCATTTGGAGAAAACGTTTTTTTGCCAGCTGCACTGCTCAAGGTAATTCCAAGCCCAAACATGCATGTCTGTAAAACAACACAATATTCTCAGCTCTATAGACTATCTGATGTCAGCATGCAGTGGCTAAATAGACCAAGAATAAAAAAAAAAGACAATAGCATTTTGAAACTACTGAAAATTCATATCATTGAAAAAAGCCTACAGAACAGAATGAAAATATCTTTCTTTCAGGTATATACACATTTCTTTCAACTACATCTATCATAATGTTGCATAAGGAAACTGAAATAATAACAAAAGTCTTTTCAATCGTCAATTCTCTTGCTTCAAATATTAATAATTTCATTGTGTAACAGTTTTTTAACAAATGCTATGAATTCTCAAAGAACTGCCTTTCTTGAAATCTAGCCTGTTGTAGAACAAATATAAAATGAAGGCCTTGAAGTGACACATTACAATAAATCATGCTGAGGTCATAATTACATATAATTCACTTAGCAAAATAATACAAGACAAAAAAAATTAATAAGTTCCCACCTTTTCATCTACAATGCCTTTCTGCTGTAGCTCAGGTGCCATAAATATAATTTCCAAAGGTTTGTCTTCTGGTATGGCTTTATATGATACACATCCATTAGCTTGCACCATTACTGTATCTGGTGAAATGTAGGCTGCTGCAAAGTCACAATAATTTCCTACATACACGTGAGCTTGAGAATCTTTGAACTCCATGACCTTTTCTCATCAACAAAACCACATGTATTTCATTGGTGAAAAACGGTGTGTGTTTGCCTGTATTTCCATGAGTTTGCATGTATAAGCATGTGTTTGTGTGTGTAAGCATGTGTGCACACACCCACAATGAATGGGCACATGTATATACATCAATGCTCACATGGACACACAGCCACTGTGCACAAATGAGCATGCATGATATATATATTATGTATTCTATTGAAATGTGTCTAAAATGGGTAAAATTTTATATATTCACACAGATATGTTTAAAAATAAATGAGAACGTGCATACATTTCGTACAGGTGTTCATTTGTAAGCATATGACATAGTATTCACGTTACCCTGTAAACACTTAAAATAACAGCAAACATTGCACAGACACACAAAGACAGGCATATCTGAACATGTGCTCACCCGCTATAACTCATGTCACTAACAAAAACAACCATGTGTATATATATATGGAAAGAGAAGAAACATTGGCATAATTACTTACGCAAATGCTTCTTTTTTCTCTGCAAACTGATGATGCATTCTTTGCACAAAGCCCACAGTTCAGACTCTTGCAAGTTTCGCTCCAGAAACGTTAAAATTTCAGACAAGAGCAGACCTTGCCTTCGTTTTTTTCGTGGAGATGCGATGATGCTGTCAGTGCTCGTAGAACTCTGGTCCTGTATGATGGAGGTATGTGAAGAATGACCAGCAATGCTATTCACCATATACTCATCCCTCTCTTGTTCATCCACATCAAGCATCTCCACTTCCATCCATCTGTCAGGATTATCATGTAACAGATTATGGGAGATTTTTGCCACACTGCTGCTGCTGCTGAGGTGCTCTCTTCCTGAATCAGAGTTGCTGGACTGGCCTTGACCAGGTGTAACCAGTCCTGTTTGGTTTTGCAAATATGCAGCTAGTTCCTCTGTTACTGACAACAGGCTGGTGTTGTTTTCACCTGTGGACAAATATTTATAACGAAGGATTTATGACAGAAAAATGTTGTCCCTCTTCAAGAGAAAAGCTTATAGGAGTTTTCTTGTGATATATGTACACACACACACTATTAGCTGATATATATATATACTTTTCAAAGCAGAAGACAACAATTATGCTGGAAAAATAGTTAAAAGCTTTTTCAAGTGGTTTCATATACTATTAGGTATCAAAGTTGGAAAAGCTGAATAAACTTTCAATGATGAAAATATTAAATCTTACCTTCTAAACATTGTTCCGTGTTACTACAAGCAAACTTCTGACAAATTTCTTGTGAGGAATAATCCTGCAAGGCATGGTCACAAAGCTGCAGGACAGTTTCAAGTTTTGGTCGTTTACCAGGGTCATCTTGTGTTAGCTGTGTCAGAAGGTTGTATAGATCATCTGACACCTCTGACCTGAGGTCCACTGAGTGGCCCATGTAGTCCACAGCAAACAGTAGGGTCATTCCCAGTGAGTAAAGATGTGACTGAAACATGGTCAGATGTATATCTCTATTCACAGCCTTTCTTTGACAGATCAAACCAACTAGGACCTTAGAGACAGGCTGTAACGCCTTAATACATTTTAGCACTGCACAATTGTATTTGCTTGGTGTGACCACGTTACATTGTGCATCACTAGAAGGTGGCTTGTTCATGCTTTGTGGGCGGTCAATTAAAATCAGGTTTTACTCTCTCTCACACACACATTTGCATGCACCTGCTTTCAGTTTTTATGTTGTTTCACTGAGTGTAGGCTCTGATACCCTATTTAGTAATCTAAGGTGATTACTATAGAAGCTGTTCTATAAATACAAAAGGGTAAAATGAAAACTATCAAGTTCCAATGGTTAAAACTGAACACTTTTTATTCTGTTCTCCAACTCCCTGAAACTACTTATCAGTATAAAACTGAAGTCAGACCTAACATTTGATATGTCTAAAGACTGCAATGAGCAGAAAGACAAAACATCCAGTCACAATTAAGCCCCAAGAGGTAAGTCACATCAAGTCTGGAACCAACTACCTCCTTGTTACTTGAGAAGCTTATTATCATGTCCAGTCCCTTTCCAAGATTACATTTCTCACTGCCTTTAGCAGAATATCACTCACAACAAATGGTTAACTGCATGGAGATGTAATGGTTAGTCTACAGATCACATAAATGGTTTAAGAAATAATTCAAAAACTTCACACAGAATTTATCTCCAAGTACTATATACATATAGCAAATACTGATCCACAAATTGCTTTGGCATTCAAATTCACTGTTTTTTTCAAATGTGTTAATACTATTATGTTGTCAGTCACAACTTTTAAAGCACTTTTTTCACTAAAAGTAATCAATGCTTCATTGAAGTAGCAGAATCTAGCGAAAGGATTAGTAAGGCATACATACATGAACGTTGCCTACAGTTAGCAGAAAGCAAGACTACTTACCTTAGGGTCAGCAGGCATCTGATAAAATAGCACGATTAGAAAAAAGTTCTCTAAATTATGGAGAGCCAGGTTTTGTTTCATACTTGGAAAGATTTGCTTTTCTTGCTTTTTTTAAGAAAAGTTAGACTTGACCAAATGGCAATGAAAATAATCAGATGAGATGATGCAATAAATGTCTGTGCTTTAATCACCATCCCCATACAAAACAGATGTGCATCTACCCCTCTAAAAGAACAAACCCACCCATATTTACAGTGATGCACAATTGTCTGTTTCTTGTTATTCAACAGCTACATATGTCTTTTCAATTCTCACCACCACTGCTATCACAGTGGGTTTTTTTTCATAGTCTCAGCCTCCCCTCCCCTAAACAGCTCTGTCCTTCTTTTTCTTGTTGTCACCATCCCCAACCTTAATTCTTTCACTTGAAGTGTACTGCTGGAGCTTGTTGTTCTGTTAGTGTACTTTAAATCTATTCAAGTGTTTTCCTTACAGAGCAGCTGCCTACAATATTTAAATGCCTATCTTTTTCTTTTTGATCTTCCTATTTTGTTAGTGGTGTACACTATATGCGTTTGTCTCACAGTTACACTTCATAAGACCTGTACATTTGTGAGGTACAAAACAGGGGAGGATTATCACAAACGAAAATTTATGCCTTATAACAGTAGTCACAGCAGGGCAATAGTTATTATATACAAAAGCAATTTTTTTACAAACAGGAAGCCAATAACATTGTCCCCTTTGTGTACAGCTTACCTTGTAAGTAATGCCTTCTTCTGCCTCATCAGGAGCAAGGTACAGAGGGTCTGGGTCTGAAACAGAAGGTATGCTATTAAGGCTTTTATAGTTTTTTTTAGAAAATCAAAAAAATAAAAGAAAATCTAAATACATTACATTAAAAATACATAAGTGTAAAATAAACCAATGAATGTATGATCTATGCTGCATAGCTATGAACCAGATAAAATTACCTTGGAGCAAAATTAAAGAAGTAAGATTATGCTCAGAGGTGGCCAGGGACTATAATTCTGAAGGTAAGGTGTTCTGCTTTAAGTACAAACAGAATCAGACATTGGATCCTGGGTTTGGTCCACAGCAGAGATCATGTAACTTATAGAGACTATGTCCCATTACCACTATTGGTAATTCAAAGACTTAACTAAGGCTTGTATGTCGTGGTTTTTGCTGCTTGTCTTGTGTGCATGATGTGCATTATGATTCTTCCAGCCTTTTGGCAGTCAGCAGCCCATGATAAGAGTCAAAAGGGACGAGGAAGGGTGTCCCGAAGCAACTGCATGTCTCCTTTCACAACAAGAATTAAAGGTTGGTAGCCAGAAGCGGAGGAGTAGGGTAACAGGTTAAAAGGGGATAAGGATGCCGCGTGAGGCCAGCGCACTGCTCGAGAAAAGTTGGGGAAAAGTAATTTACTTGTTGTTGAGAAACGACGTTACCATAATTATGAGGGCGAGAAGGATCGATAGATCGAAGAAGATAAATGACAAAAATCTTTATTTACGAGGGTAACAGAATAAACAAAAGTTACAATTTTTTCCATCTAGCTCTCGGACTAGGTAGAGAAGATAAACTGCATGAGAACCACATGCAAATTAATGCAGAGAACGAAGATACGGGAGATGGACAGATGAAGACTGCAAATGAGAATTAAGATGTGTGTGTTTGCAAGCCCAAAACAAAAAAAAAAACACAGCAGCAAGAATGAAGACATGCTGGTGAGGTGAGATAATTCTCCTCCTGTCAACCTGTTTCGGGGCATGGGTCAATACAGTGATACCTCGGTTCTCGAACGCCTTGACTTTCGACCAAATCGGTATTCGACCAGGAAATTAGAGAAAATTTTGTCTTGGAATCCGAACAAATATTTGGAACTCGAACATCCGAACGTCCGAGATGAGCCGAGTTGAGCCGAATGGCGTTCATTGGGCCCAGCGCGCCTTGCTTGCGTCATCAGTGTGAGTGCAGAGAGAGAGAGTGACGTTTTTGTGGAGAGTCATGAAATGTGTGTACTGTACTGTATTGCAAATTACTGATAAAGTGGTAGCAAATAGAGCAGTTAACATTTTTAATGACAATGTTATGTCCACTTTCCGCAAAATTTTGCAAAGGAGAAAAAAACAGCAAACAATTGACAAATTCTTCCGTAAAGAAACCAGACAAGCAACTGCAGAGCAAGATTCTGATTCTCCTCAGCAAAAGATACAGAGAACAGAAACACCCGAAGAGCAGTTACCCTCTGTTTTTATTGAAGAGGACTCCCCTTCAAAACAATAACCATCCCCCTTCCCTCCTCCCTCCACATTCATTCCCTCCTGCCATAAAGTTTGGTACAGGTACAGTAAATGAAACACAATTTACTGTACTGTACTGTACATTTTTTTGTTTGTTTTTGTTTTTTTTTTGTTTTAATAAATACACTTTTATTTCTTATTTCTTGTTGAGACTCATGTTTTTCTACATATTATATACAAATTAGGCCAGTAAATAGGCATTTTCTGGGGCTTGGAACGAATTAATCCAGTTTCCATTATTTCCTATGGGTTTCATTGCTTCGGTTCTCGAACAATTTGGTTCTCGACCGTCCTCCCGGAACGAATTATGTTCGAGAACCGAGGTATCACTGTATTTGAAAGGCGCTTAGAGGAGATTGTGTGGGAGGTGAAAACAGGGTTGTGTCCTGACCACTGTTTCGGGCTTCTTACTGAAAGCCATCCTGAGTAGACAGCAATCTCTTTCGCCTGATCTTCTCGCAATTTCATTTGTATTTTTTTTTAAATGGCAACAGGTCACAGGTGATAATGACAGACAACTAGACAGACAGATCCAGTACATTACATTATTGTCGTGGATGAAAGCAGAGATCACTCGACTTTACTCGACTTGCCAGTGCAGATCAGATGAAAGAAGAACATGGGAGTGAGACGGCGAAGACCATTGTCTTACAACAATGTGACATCAATCCCTAAAGAAATCACTCAGCTTTAAGAAGAATGCTAGTTCACGAACAGACCAAACAAGCAAACAATTAGCCGACAACGACATACAAAACCGCCTGGCACGGTGAACCTGAACTATCTGCAATAATCTGCTGGAAGCATCTACAAAGGGGGGCGAGGGTCAGGGAAACAGACTCAGTTCTAATGCCCGTCTGCCAAGCTTTTCGTCGTCACGACAATGTCCAAGGACAGGCTATAGGTATTGTCTGAATGCTTGGGCAAACGTTTGATCCTCCCAAAAAACAACACGAGGTTCGTCGCCCTGCTTAGTCGTGCAAAAGCCCAAGGAAGCACGTGTCTCGCGGCGCCCCAGACGACTTATCTTCAATAACAAGCAGCATGTGAATAAACAAGAACATATACGGCACAAAAAGAGAGTGGTTTATATGTAAGAAGCTGTGTTTATGGTGTAATCTTTGGTCAAACACTAACAGTTTTGTTTCTGTGGAGCCTCATTAAAAAAACAATATGCGTGGACACAATCTGCCGATCAAAACAGTAAAATATGCCCATCCTCCAAAACCCATCTTTTACCTGATAAAAGACTATAAAATATAGATATATTCTGAACCCGCAATACATGTACTTAATGTAATCAAATGTGGTATTTACAAAAGACAACCTTAAGCCCATTCGCAGGCCGGTCCTTACCTGCGTCCAGGTCCAAAAAGCACACGTTGCCCTCGCGGTCAAAGGCGACCGTGTCCGGGGTGATCACCAAAGACTGGAAGAGGTCTTCAGTATTGTGGACGTACTCCAGAGTCAGACAGCACTCCCGACACAGCGCCCACACCTGCTCCTCCGCCAGGCTCACCTCTCGCCCCTCCACAATCTCACTCAGCGTCACAGTCCCGTCCGCCATGTCCCCTTCCTCCCCTTCTAACAGGAACGGATCATCCATTGTGGCCTTGCGAGCACCACCTCGTCGTCACTCCGGACTGGGTGAGGGAGACCGGAGAAAGTTGCTGTCATCAGACGAGGTCATGGCCACTCAAAATTCTGCAGTTTATTCGGTGTATATGATGCTGCATGGACGACACATAGTGGCTCCCACGTCGGTACGATGCAAAACTAAACTTCAGTCTTCCCTTTTATTTGTCCTCTTTTCTCTGCTCCCGAGCCAAAGAAATCATTCATCTCGATCTTTACCTATGAAATGTCAAATTTTTCATTAGGAGCCCTACAAAAAAACTTTGTAGTTTTAATGTTTTACGTACGTCAGCAACAACTCGTACTAGTGTATGACTCACACACTCACACGCACAGGTCGCACTCCATGCCCCACGCACCTTCAGACGTCACCAAGACAAAGCAATAGAAACTGTGACCGATTCCCACTCGATCCCCGCGCCTCCATTCTTAAAGTGCGAGCAAATTTCAGATCGCGGGGGCAAGCAGACGTCACAAAGGCTCGCTACACCTTATCTCAACGCTAAGACGATTTAATTATTATTAAGCGCGCGTGCACACACACACACACTGTCTGTAGTCAGTGTTCAGTATGTTTGTTATTATTCTATTTTATATACATGTGTATAGGATGTATGGGGGAGAGGGGAAGTCGAATGGGAACTTGACAAAACCGAAATCAAATGATTGTGACCAGCAATAGTCTCTTATCGATATCTGGCGAAAAGGAGGCTTTGTTGTTGTCAGGCGCTCGTCAACAATGCAACACGTACTGCGCTCTGGCCGCCAATGTAAAAAGATTTACCACGAGTCGACTGTACTCTTGTCGAGTCATAGTACGACGGAAGTAACAAAAATATCCAGGGTGTCAGTTAGACTAACATGTCTATGCCTCTGATCATGCTCAAACCCATTGCGAGGTTCTATGACTATTAATTGACAGTAAAACTCGACTGTCCTGCTTTATAATGCTGTCTAATGAGGCACTTTCCTTCGCCACCCCAAAAAATAACAATGCGGACCTTATTTCAGAATAGAAAACGATTACTGATTTTTAACTTTGAACGCTGACTTACCTGGAGGAAAAACTCAATCTGCGCAGACAGGTAGCCCGAAATGTTTCTCGTGGAACGGACGAAGGGGGGACCGACCCGGTCACTCTGCGTGGCCTTTATCATCTACCCTTCTCCTCTTGTCTCGCTACCTTGTTCCTTATTCTCCGGTGTTGGCCATTGTTGCCAGCCCTGTAAAAGGCGCCATGACCAGATTAGAATTCGATCGCGGCTCTGCCTTGCGTGTTTAGGTATGACACTGATTTTCACACCCACCAGGTGTACAGACCGTTCAGTACACACACGCACGAGCACAAACACACACACAGAGTGCTTTGTGTAGCACAGACCAGTCAATACTGTCTGCCTGAGCACACCACCCTTGTATACAACGCGTTCCTGCCGTGAATGGAGGGGAACTGGAAGACACGGGGGACAGGTTTCGACACGCTTCGCCATCGTGAGCCCATCTCGGTCTGTGAATGCCCGAAGCTTTGCGTTGCACCACCTGAGGCGATCGCTTCGGGGCGAGCGACAGGTGAGACTCTGTTGTTGCCGCATGACTGATCCTTAAGGTTATGCAACACTTGGTTCACTTCAAGGTAGCGGCACTTCTGGCAAATTAAGTTTATCGGGCGTAAGTCCACGCTGTTCATCTCTTACGTGGCTACCACGGCGACTGAGAGGCCTGCTGAGCTCGCCGGTAAATATTATTACGCCAGGTGTGCTGTGAGCTCTCCAGTGACAGTAAATGCCGCTGATGCAGCGTAAGCGTCTGCATGTTACTCGATACCTGTGTCTGAACTCTGCCTCTTCACCCAGACCACAACACATGCACACTCCTAAGCGCTTATAAGTATGTAAATTTGTGCACGAATTGAAAATTCAACATTATGTGTCCCGTTAAGAAAGTCTTTGTTTTTATTTGTGTGAGAAACTATGATCGTAAACATTCTATGGGATGCAACGTGTCGTCTGTGTACGTTTGTGTGTGTCCTGTGTAAAAGAAAGATATCATTATGACTATAGCCTGTCAGGCCTATTCTTACATATGCTTGAAGAATTACATATTTCTTAATGCAGACACTTTTGTACGAAATTTTAGGAAACAAAAGAGTAAAATTTGGAAATAATAAAGGTAGCGAAGAGGATGATAGTGTGAACCGGAAGGAATTTAAGGGGACGCGACTCTCTTTTTTGTTGTACGTTTGATAGTTTTACAGTACAGTCCCTTTGCCTTCTAAGGATGGGAAGTCTTGAACGTGGCAAAAATATCAAGATAATAAATTAGGAACCTTAATAAACTTGAATAAAATAATAGCGGGCAGCAGCTCTCATTGAAAACAATCTCAAGAAAGCACTTTCTCTCCCCCCCCCTCTCTCTCTCTCACACACAAATCACACACGTACTCACGTAGTGCCAGTAATACTAACACCGCACCCAACAAATGAGAATGTTCAAACAGCGATACTTATAAAATACATTTCTGACAGTGGAGTCGGAGAAAGGGATAACTTTCATGATACCCAATGCTGGTGTACTTCTTCTGGACTGATTTTCCAGCTGTTATCATGTGAAAACGCCTTAACTTTCGCGGGTGGTCAATCATCCTGCTTTCGCTTTTTGGCCCAGCTAGTGCAACGATTTCTCTGGGATGGAGAAATTTAAACAACCCCAAAACATCTTCAGCATAAAAAATATTCATGTTGACCAGGACAATTAAAATCCCTCTCCCCTGAGCTTGGACTGGGGTAAATTTGGACCTTATAGACGGAGTTTGCTTTTCCAGCATCCCTCGTACATCCCTGTGACAATGTTTGGATGAAGTAAAAATCATCCTCAATCACTAACACAATTGTTCAACACAACATGAAAATCGACGCATTCTTCTCAAGTATATAACAGTGATCCTTCGTGTTTCTCTGAAAACAAGACCTGATCTAATATTAATTTCTGCTCCAAAAGAAGTACTACGGTGTATTATCAGTGGATGTCTTACTTTTTCATGTACAAAATTCTTTTAAAAAATGCAGTCATCTTCATTAATATAGTAGCTTTTTTTTCTCAGACCGCGGGCTAGATGTAAGAAAAAAGCATAGCTTTTACTTATTCTATTACCCTCGTAAATAAAGATTTGTCATTTGTCACTTGTAATTCCTCTGGAACATCGTCATAACTATTCAAACCTTTTTAATTGATTGCTTCGCAAAAGCCAATCAGTTATAACTCTTATAACGGCGTTTTGTGCATCTGGTTCTGTTTTTAAAAAAAAAACCACAATGCTACAATATTACACAATGTGTTCTTTCCAATTACACACAGTAAACAAAAAAAGAGGTTGTGTTCACCTCAGTAAACTTCACCAGGAGATGAAGTCGGTAAAAAATGCCATTAAAGAAAACCCAAAGGTCACAGCTTTGACTTCGGCTGTCAGTGTTTGTTGACAGCATGGTGCTTGACACTTTAAGACATGGCTTAGTGTATTTGTACTCACTGAAGAAAAATGTGCCCGTCTCCAAAAATAAAGTAGCAGGAGAAAACTTTCGGCGGCTTCTTGCCTGGCGAGGTATGTCTGCACTCTGTCGTTAATTGATGTGGCGAGTTTTTTTACAGGACCTTTCCATGTATGTAACTGAGCATCGTAGTGTTGATACAGGTGATCTGGTCACACTTCACCCTAAAGATACTGAATTTTTATCTCTTTATCTTGGAAGTAACAAATTTATGAATTCATTAATAAAGAATAAAACACTTAAGTTTTTAACTAAACATTTTTGCGCGCACACATATACACACTCATGCTGACATAAACAAACGGATAGAATCACATCAACAACTACAAACACAAGACAGAAAAGCCTGCACATGAAGCATGCTGAGGCAGCGGAAGATACAAAATGTTCGGTTGAAAAGGACTGGCAGATCATGCAAACGTAGGAGGTGACTTTGATGTATCACATGGAGTCGGCAGGAAGTGCAGAGCAAGTATAGTGCTCACCAATTTGAGTCTCCATGTGGCAACGTGCGACAACGAGGCGACAGAGAAGTTAGACCCCGGATGTGTATAACATTCATGGTTAGACCAAAAGTTAGACCACGAACCTACACAGATTCACGGGTAGACTGCAGGGTACAAGACTGTCAGTTCTGGGGTGAACAATCAAACGATGAGTGGCAAGGCGACGGTAAAGAAAATGCACAATTTCAAAAAAGAGATGAGAGAGAAATCTATGCTGCTGACAACAAATCCAAACTCTAAGCATCAGCAAGATGGCGCAGATGTCGCAGTAGAGACTGCTAGTTCAAGAAGTTGTTCATTAAAGAAATCAACGCGGTGCAGATCTGGAGATAAAGAAAAAAAGAGATGGAGAGCAGTCAGCCTCTAGCCAGTAAGCCTTGTCTACTCGTGCCTCGGTTACGTCCCGTATACTTTTGCTGCACATAATGTGTTTATTTTTGTTTTAGTACGACTTGTTTACATTTGCGTTGGAATTGTAGAGGTTACACTAGGTTCATTGGAATTGTAGAGGTTACACTAGGTTCAGTTGCATTGTGTAAAATAAAGTGCCTCAGTTACACCGTTTGAATATCTGTGTTGAAACGGTGTTTATTTTTGCCTCAGTCATGTCGATTGTTTACGTTCTACCCGGATGAGTTTTGACTTGCTTACATGTGTCTCGACCACATCTTAAGTTCGTGACTACATCCCGCCCATGCGACAGGTACGTTTTCTTCACCTTTGACCCATTTCGTTATTGTCTTTTTTGCAGCTATATTTCTCATTAATCCGCCTCGTTGAGTCTCCACTGACAAAAAGTTCGGAGTTAACCTGACATTGGAAGTCCCCGAGAAAGCGTGCGACTGGCTGAAAAGAAACAATAGCAGCACGCGCAGGCCATTCTTCCCCTTCCCTTCAACTCTCACCTTTACCTGTGCAGGTGACGTGTCTTTTTACTGCCGGTGGCACAGCCGGGAAGTCAGTGTCAAATGTAACGTCCTGACAGATCTCTCAACATCCTTGTCGTCGAGAAATACATCTTGATGTAGAAGAAAAGCTTGACCGTGGAAATATTGTCGTTGCATGTCACTGGTTGAAAGAAGTGGCTTTTGTTGACATTACAAGGTGTCGCGTTCCTGAAACTGCCACAAAACTGCGGCAGTGTCTTTGCTTGATCCTAACATCAACAGGTAAGTTAATTTCTCCTCTTAGAGGTCAATTTAAACAGTTTCTTCATTAGCAAAATGTTTCTTCGTTATTTCCTTATTTTAAAATGAACATTCAGGTCTCTGAGTATACTGGCTTTAAAAATTTGTGCTACGAAATAAAAAAAAAAAAAATAAAAGACCTTTATAGAAAAGAAAAAGTTAAGTTTTGTTGTCGTCATCGTCGTTGTTGAACAAACCAATTTTATAAAGTCTCGGATTCTTGTTGAAGAAGAGAGAGGAGTATACTGAAAACAAAGAGAAACTGTTGTGTGTAATTGCAAAAAAAAAAAATAAAAAATAAAAATCATGAATTAGAAGACAGTTTAGTAGAATAAAAATAAAGTAAACTTTCGTACAGTCACCTTGGTTTCACAAGCCAGAACATTATTTCTTTAATATGAGAAGTAGTGCCGTAAGTAGGTCGAATCCCAGATGCTTTCGCAAAATTTGAAAATGCTGCCTTTTAAAAAATTTTGCACACATCCTTCTGTGGTCAAGGGATGATTCAAGGCGCACACGTACCACGCCTATTTTTGTGCCAAGTAAATTCACTCATGACTAATCTCTGCGTTTTGGGTAAAATCAAGAAAAAACCCAGCGGATATAGTGAACCTGTTGTAAATAGTTTTTCTCAGTCTATGTAATTTAGATTCGCTAAATTTTAATACTTTCGTCATCGTTGTGATTCTCGTGCCTTGGAAAAGCAACAGTGTGGCACTTGTCCACCTTATCAGATAGGTGCTATGTATGTTGTAACTGGTGTAACTGATACAGACACTCATTACACTATATAAAGACGTAAAACGTTGTAATTGGGACTGTTAAGTGTTAAACTAGCGAGTTGCTCAAAGGTACAAATAAACAGTTTTTCTGG
This sequence comes from Pomacea maculata, assembly GCA_004794325.1. Taxonomy (NCBI): domain Eukaryota; kingdom Metazoa; phylum Mollusca; class Gastropoda; order Architaenioglossa; family Ampullariidae; genus Pomacea; species Pomacea maculata. Next base: position 304,449 of record SRHC01002651.1, read on the forward strand.
TCGATTTGACAAAGATGAGGAATGTATTGAAGAAAAAGACGTTAATTTTGCCAGAGTTCAAGGCTTAATTAGTATAACATGTGTTAAACTAAGTTCAAAACATTACAAAATACTAAGGTTTACAACTGACAAGCTCGATCGCTTTCCACGAGGATCCCAACGATCGTTTTTACCACTCGAGCAAAACCAAAAAGAATGAGAGACAAAAAAACTTGTGATTTATGGCTTCTTAAGTAGACTCCCAAAACCTCTTAACAGTCTACCACACACAAGCCGAGTAAGTTTATAGGATATTAAGTTCATGACCGAAGGTTTCATAGCTAAATGATTGTGATTGCTTGTGTGCGTGCGTGTGTGTGTGTGAGAGCGCGCGTGTGCATGTGTGTAAGACACAGTGTTTGAGACGTGTGAGAGAAAGTATGTGTGAGACAGAATTATTCTATGGGTGTTAACCGGCTTTCGCTTGTAAAGGAAATCTCTCCCAAAAAATATGCATCTTTAAAACATTCATCAATTATACATTCGGCTCCGTATTTTAATACACTACGTTCTCTTACGCGGTGGCTTTTGCATACATTACTTGTCTTCTGATGATTGCGACGATTACAAGAGCGACTTTAAGATAAACTGTGGTGATGTCATTGACCTCGATGTCTCAAGTCATGGGAACAACTGGCGATCAAAGACCTCCACACTGCAGACGGAACAAAGAGAGTTGTATCTAAGGTTAGACAGTTGTCATTCATCAAGTCTTGCAAGAGAGAAGGAAATTAAAATGCTGGCAGGTTTCACTGAGACGTGTGGAGAGAACACAATGGTTTGCCTTTCATCTGCCCTTACTTAAAATTTACTTATGAACTTAAAAATCTTTCGTGAATAAATGATTTCGTGTGTTCGTTTGTGTGCGTGCGTGTGTGTGTGTGTGTTTAAATGTTGTGTGTAATAATGAAACTCATATAAAGCGCTGTTTCCCAACCAAGTCAGTGTCACAGCATTCTACAAAACTTACTTATGTTTTTACCAACTTTAAAATGTCCTATATACTAATCCATCTGTTTTTAAAAGGAATCTACAGTCTACAGACTAAGGAAAATATTTATGTGTCCGCACGCTCACCTGTGAGTGCTTGACTCGCAAAAGAACCTCCCTGCCAGTAACGAGGAAAGGAAGGAAGACTTGGAAGACAATGTTAGTGAGGTTATGTCATTCATCTTATTGTGTCTGATTTATTTGTTACTATAGTTCGTGCACTGGCCGCCATCACCTCTGCTCACTACTGATGGAAGAACACAAAGATTCTGCCCCAGTACCTGGTGACCGCATTCCTCCGAACCCAGCATTAGATCAACAGGTGGCTGACCTGGCAACAGGAAGGGAACAAGACACCAATGAAAAGAGTGAAGAGGAAAACAACATCAACAAAAACACAACGGAGTGTGCGGGCTTCGTTAACCTCGCTTTCCAAGCGGATGTAAATACTTTATTTATACTGTGCACGCTCCATTGCTCAATGCATGTAGTGTGTGTGTAAATTTTTGTGTTGGGGGAGGTGATAAGCAGTGAGTTTTGGAGTATGAGTGAACCAGGTTGCGAGGCAGGGGTTGGAAAGGGAGACGAAAGTGGCGGAAGGAGAAATGCAGGGAGAACGTAAGAGATCCAGGGAAAGGAAATATTGAAGAAGGATGTATGTAAACCTCTACGAGAAGTAATTGCACTCTAAGAATTTCCAGAGTATTAGTTAAACCGTCTGTAACAAAACCTATTGTATATCATTTAGTCGAAACGCGCTCAGATATTGCGTTTCTTTATAACAACGATGACAGGAAATAGTGTGTATTTGTATGTGTGCGTGTGTTTTCGTGTCCTTGTATACATGTGTATGTATACATGAGTTTATGTTTATTTGTACACGGAGGAAGGTCCTTCGATGAGAGTATTTTTTTCTAGGCGCAGGCTATTAGCTAAAGACCACATGAGCTTTTCATAGTTTGTGAAACCACATCATGTCCTAGCTACAACTCAACCCGGTCAGTTGAATTTTTAAAAATTTGTATCAAGTGTATTATAAAAATACACGTGAATGCCGCTAATATACGTTCACTTCACAAAACAATCCCACTTTTAATTTCAACTTTTCTTTAGGTTGTTATATACTTTCATACAGCACGTTGAGTTCGCTGGTCAGTGTGGAAATGTACTATATAGCGCTCCTCCTTCTCCTCCTCCTCCTCCTCATCATCATCATCATCATGCATGCATGCATGGTTATTGTAGGTGTGTAAGCGCATTCTCTTTAATAATTATGAAGTTAACAGACTGATCATGTTCGCCATTTTTACACTAGTGGCGCTGACCACACCATGAGAGACACCAAACGATAAACACATCCAGAGCCAAACCACTGAGCCATGTCCTCATGCCCGTCTTTACAGGTAAAGACAGGAGATAATTTCAAGGATAATGGAAACGATTCCAACGGCATCGAACTACTGAAATGGAAAAGCATTAGCGAACAAAAGATGAGCTGTGCTGATGACAAGAATTCCAACGACGTGAAGGTAATCGTGGGCAAGGCAGATGACGTCGAAGGAGAAGAAGAAGCAGTTGTTGTGACAGATGACGAGGACGAAGGCGATGGGTGTGTCGTGTTCAGGATGTTAGAGCTTGTGAAAAACGCTATGTGGACACACAGGTAAGACGGGCTGGCGCCCTCTACCCGTCTTTCTCTATGTGCACTTCTTCCAACACATTCAGTCAGTCGCTCTACCTGTCTTTTGCTGTCTATGGGCATCGTTTTATCGGTCACTAAATCTTTCAGTGTGATATTATGTGTAGGATCGAATGCCTACTCTCAGCAAACACATAAAAATCGTTGGAAATCGCACGCGGGTGCTCATCTTTACCTACATACTCAATTATCTTTGTGAGTGCGTGTGTGTTGGAGTGTGCGCATGCGTGCATATAGGTCAGTTTATCTGTATGCATGCATGTATGTGTGTTTGTAAGAAAATGAGCATGCAGTACATACGTGTGTCGTAAGTAGTATCAGAGGACGCTGTGAGTACAGCTCACTTCAGTTGTCACCATCTTTACAAAATCTGTTTTCCGTGCAGAGAGTTCGTCAAAAAGATCTGCTGCGTGATTGTGTTCCTGTTGTTCCTCGCATACTCCGGCTACTGTCTGTATCGCAACTGGGGGAGCGAAGGGGGCTACCGACTCCTGCTGCTGGTCTGTTTTGTCTTGTACCTGACCCTGGGGTACCGCTTAGTGAAGCCTGTGGTCAGGGTCGTCACCTCAGTACAAGTGAAGCCTCAAAGAGTCAAGTTTTTGCGGAAAGTATTTCGATGGTCAGTAAAAATTACAAATTTGACTGACTAGTCAGGAAATAAATGTAAATGGGCGAAAACGCGCTACAACCCTAACGACGGCGGCCATCACAAAAATGGCAGATCTGAGGGGACTGCTTGACGCCATGTCGTCTGCTTTGTCCAGTCCGTACATCAACCCTAGTCCTAAACATTAATTCTAAACCTAACACCAGCTCTAATTAAGTAATTCTTCCGAAGCATCTGGTTGGGGAACTTTTGTCCCGTCGCTGCTATACACTAACATCTTTATTATGATCCTGTATCTCTCTTATCTTTTCTCTAAAGTCATCGTCCACATCTTTCTTCTTTCCTTTACCACCATCACTACCACCAGCAGTGTCAGAAGTGTTTGTGGTCGTATGCAGGGCGTGCTATGTGGCAGGATGTGGAGGGGCTGTGGCGTACATCGCCATCGACATCGCACCTCGTCAGCCGCGAAACCTTCTCGCACTGGGAGGCATCTGCTCCATCGTCATCATCGGCTTCTTAATCTCCACCAATCATCGAATGGTACTCATTTCTGTGACAATCTGCGTGCATGCACATACATACCTGAAAGCACTCAATCATTAAAAGCTCACACCCAAAGGAATATTCACGTACACAGGAACACACACTGACACAGTCTCTCTCTAGGTAGCTCGCTCTGATGCAGTTTCGTTTTGAAAAGTAAAAGAAGTAAAACACTATAAGGCTGGAGGATTTCAAGCATTCTTGCCTCTATATTGCCATGTCAGCAAGAACAGTTATTATTTCAGCAACATGCTGACAATGGGGGCGAGAAGGCGGTCATTTAAAAAAAAAATTCATATTTCATCGGTGTTAGTCAAATTATTTGGTAAGAGGGGCGAGCGGATGTTTTCGTCTGGGGAGCGTCACAAGTAAAAGGTTGAGAAACGCGGCTTTAGATGTCAATGACTACCATTTATTTCCTTATATAACCAATCTTGCAAACGTGTGTCTCCTACCAGGTCAACTGGCACGCGGTGTTTTGGGGGATCGCTCTTCAGTTCTACTTTGCCATCTTTCTTTTACGCAGTCCTGTGGGTCGCGATCTGTTTAAGTGGATCGGCGATCGAGTTATGGAGTTTATCCATTACACGGACTCAGGATCTCGTTTCATCTTTGGCGAGGCTTTCATGATGCACCGTTTTATTTTCCAGGTATTTAAGGTTTTCTTTAATTTACATGATTCGGGTACTATGAGTCTTCTGTTTGGTAGTAGAACGAACCATTGGAAGTCAGTGATGTCTGTGTGTGTGCATCCGCGCAATGAGAAAGGAGCTCCGAGTGTGGACGAATGCTATTTCACGAACATTATTAGCTTGGGATGCAGACAATAGTGGTACGGATGGGGTACTGACCCTAGCTCAAGCCTAACTATTGCAATGTCTGCTAGTAGCTTTACTTCACGCCTAATGCTGTATGCACGTGATTGTGATGACAGAACATGCCGGCCGTCATTTTCCTCAACTCCATCATCGCTCTAGGCTACTACTATGGTGCAATACAGACTGTGATAGCTACCTTCGGCAAGTTCCTTGCCATGTGCCTCGGTACTTCGCCCCTCGAGTCCGTCAACGCTGCTGCCAACATCTTTCTCGGCCCAGTAAGTCTTTCTGTCTCCTTGTCACAGTTCATCTTATTAATTGTGTCTCCATCTATTTACCTCTTGAGTGCGCCTGTTTTGGGAGGTGTGCGCGTGTGTGTGTTCATCTTATTTTACAATACTGTTTGAAAACTAATTCTAATTTTAAATTTGTTTTAATTTCTGCTGCAAGCATCTGCACAATGTTTAGAGAAAATGTTTTGCCCATATCCTTTCAGACCGAAGCTCCCCTTGTAATCAAGCCTTTCATCGAGAAGGTGACCGTGTCCGAACTCTTCGCCGTCATGACAGGAGGACTGGCCAGCATTGCTGGATCCGTGCTGGGGACACTGGCTAGCATAGGGGTATGCTTAGGATATTTTTGTACCTATACTAGCATGGAGATGTGTCTGAAGTATTAATATTTTACAAACACGTTTTTATAAGGCCATTACTGTCTATAAATAGAAAACACTTGCTTTTAAATCGTCGTGTTTTTGTGTTGGTTTTTGTTTGTTGTCTGTTTGTTGCTATGAAAAAGACGATCTACCTGAGAATGAACAAATCTTCTCTCACGTCTAACTACGGGTTTCAATTATATTCCTCGTGTTCAGCATTTGCTTTAGGAACAAAACAATGTTTTCTGTCTTAATGGACGTAAACAAACATGTTTTAAGATTCCAGCCAATCACCTGTTGGCAGCCAATGTGATGTCAGCTCCGGCGGCCTTAGCCGTGGCCAAGCTGATGTGTCCACAGTCGCGAGGGGACAAGATTCTGACCGGTGACAGCGCTTACAAAATAGATTTTGGGTAAGCGCATAGTCTGCTAATTCCTTTTAAAATTCCATAGAGAGGAATTCAGCTTTTTGTGAGAGACAGTGGACAAAGCAGAGGTAAATATATCTACACTAGCTGCTCATCCGGACAGCACAGCAATGAAGAGCTACGAGAAAGGCCACGAAATAAATGTAATGTTCACTGAACACTGCTGTTGACAGAAGATTTGAATTGCTACAGAGTATCTCCTTTACTGCTTTATGAAGTTGGTCTTCATTTATTTTTGCTGCTTCAGGGCCTACAATAACGCACTGGAAGCGGTGTCGCGGGCGGCAGTGGAGGCGGTGAAAATTGTCGCCACTATCTGCGCCAACATCCTTGTCTTCATCGCGCTCCTGCAGTTCGCAGACCGCACGGTGGAGTGGTTTGGCGATCAGGCTGGTGTGCCTCATCTCACCTTGTCGGTAGGTCAAGTTAGGTGCTTTAGGGCGAGTCAAATATGAAAAAGCATGCTACTCTGTTTATGACACTCGTAAATTAAAACAAAATGCGTTGTCACACTCACACACACACTCTCTCTCTGTTTCATGGGGTGTGTGTTGTCCCCTGATCTTTTAACTGATAATAATAGATGTAGCTGATAACTAAGGGTAAACGCCATTTTCAGTCCCTGCTCAAACTCCAAGAAGTAATTTTCTTATTATTTCCTGAAATTTTCCTAATCTCCACTAGCTCCATCGGCTTACAGATTCTCTGAACAATTTGTGACAAAATTTGGATACACTCGCATTGGACGTAAATTAAAGCTAGACAAAATACATGGTTTTTGGTAAAGGTAGACATTTAGCAGTCAGAAAAATGGTACAATAAAAGGCAAGGAAGTTGAAATAGTAAACAGATACAAATAATTAAGTCTCGCAATAACTACAAAACTGTCCTTTGATTCAGCATTAGAAGAACTTGCTGGCAGAGCCAAGCAAGGCGAGAGAAATTATGAGAACGGTGTTGAGCCTATTGGATGCTCAGATGAAACCACTACTACCGTAAACGTACGAAATATGGGGCTTGACACATTTTCATATAAAATCTGTACACTTATTGGCATGCAAGTGCATGTTGGTCTGACACCGAATGCCATGGCGTTGTATACTCCATACACTATTTCACATACAGTTTATTTCTGTGCTTTGTTTTGTCTGATGCCAACATTCCAACACTCTTGTCATTGTAAACCTGCTCATTGCAGCGGCTGCTGTCTTATCTCTTCTACCCACTGGCCTACCTGACTGCCACCGACACTGAGGACGTCTTCGTTATTGGTCGACTGATCGGAGTCAAGATTCTAACGAATACACAGCTGGCTTACATGCAGGCAGCTCAGATCGCCAACAACACGCTGATACTAACCAAATATAAAGAGCTACACCCAAACGGAACGTGGTATTACAACGGCGATGACGTCATCCTGGACGCCTTCAACCAGACATTGACTGGGGGCGTCATGACGGTAGGTAGCCTAGAAACGAGCTTTTCTTGTGCTGGAGAATTTCTCAGAAAATAAAATAAATATACAACCAGACAGTGTGTGTGGAAAGTCTGCTTCGGCAGCCCTATGTCCCCATCCAATCAAAACTTCTTATTTCTCTTACCAAAGTTTTCTTATAAAGTTATTTAGCTAGTAATCAATGGGAAAAAAAGGAAAGAGGAATGTTAAAAACTGTTGTGCAAATCGCTGCTATCCCATACAATTTACCTTTCACACCCGACTAATGACTGAAGCTGCTTGTTTGTCACAGGAGAGATCGTTAGTCCTTTCTACCTACATCCTGTGTGGGTTTTCAAATTTCTCAGCAATGGGCGTCACCTTGGGGACGCTATCAGCACTGGCGCCATCTAGATCAAGGGATGTGCTCAGATATTTAATTCGAGCAGGTATCGCGGCCAACCTCGCCTGCATCCTCACCGGATGTGTTGCCGGTATGTCTGATAGGTTCTACTCTTCCTTCTTTCTATTTTGTCTCTAGCACACGCAACCACACACACACACGAGCAAACACTACATAATTTAGAAGTCTCAAAAACTTTTTTTTTTTTTTTGGATTGCAGTGTTAACTAGCTAGTTTACTTACACATACCAACAGACTTGTAACTAACATAATTAAATTGTTCTCTCAATTTATGCGCCTGCACTTAAAATCGAATATTCATGTCTCTGGGTGTTGTATCTCTCGTTCACTTGTTTTTTTAATCACTCTTTGAGACCAGTTCTCAAGATGAAACTACCAGTCATCTGCTAAACAGTTGTCTGATGATCTCTGGAACTGCATAAGTATTTCATAATTGTATGCATTTAACATTTTTTGAGATGTTGCAAAGCCAAGTACCTGATTGACTTTACATTAAAATAATTTTAGGGTTAGTCCCTGTGTCGTGCATACATATATGTGTTTGGGTGTGCATTACAGTTATCTGCAAAATTTTACACTTTTTCATCGTGATTGGTGGTTTTCCCCCCTTTCGTGCGCAGTACCACGAGGTATTCGTGCTTTTATAACCGATTCTTAAATATTTAAATATCTCCAATTGACTTGACAATGTTATATATATATATATCCCAATGTTATATATATGTTATATGTGTGTATTTATGTGCTGTTTTGAAGGTTTGGTATACATCTGACCCTGGCTAACTGGACAACGCCCTAAGAGAAGACAATCGTCATCATCACAATGTCATATTTTACAATTTACAATTTTCTGATACTAGTTATAATGTAAATATTTGTTTTTTTACAAATAAATATAAAGAACTTTTTTATTTGATGTGTTGTCATTAAACTTTCTCCTGTATGTATCGATATATGTGGATATGTGTGCTTAAATCAATCATCACGCAGTGGTCAAAATTCTTACTCAGCATGCATTTTTATTTTTATCATTTGTTGACATAAGTAAAACTGTAAATTACATCTAAATTAGAGTAGATTGCAACAGTCTAGAGAAGGCAGAGAGATTACGAGATAGGTATACATTCAGGAAGACAATGTTAGTGAAATTATATCATTCCATTTACTCACATTTTGTGTCATCATGTACCTGCCCCAGCTCAATCCCCTCAGTTAAAAATAAAGTTTAAAAACTGACCTTTTCGTGACCTTATGTTTCTCGTAATTAATACTTTCGCATTATCACCTTAAATTAATTATGCATCCCTAGAATAAATGTTTAGTCATTACCATAAAAATAGCGAACATATTTACTCCAAGTCACGATTGTCAGCCGTTTTACCCCTCTCTCTTCGTTTCCGTCTAATGACTGTATCATATGGTCGGCAGTGAGGCCTTCTCAAGATGAGATACTCTCGCTCCTTGTTTTCTGATAAATGCAGTACTCCCAGAGTCAACATTTAAGTGTTATCGATGGTGGTTAGGTGGAGAGACAGTCACGACACGCCGATGACTTTTCCTCGAAATGTTCGTCCGACTGTCCGTCGTCCTTCCCGCTCAGTCTTCCAACCACGTCAGAGATCAGCGAGTACTCTCCCGGCAACACAGATCAGTGCACCGTTCCGGTCCGCTGATTTTTTTTCTAAAAGTCTCAGTGAAGGGAAAACCTTCGGAAGCCTTCGGAATCGAGACATCAGCGACCTTGGCAGTCCGCGCTAAGAGAAACGCTCCACTTCATACTTTACCAGCCATGAAACTTGTTCTGGCGCTAATTCAACAACTTTAAACACTATGAAGGGCTGCATAAAGTTTATTGTGACATGCAAAATAATTCAAGGCCTAAAACTGATGACAGGTAAAGGTAAAATAAACGAGGGCCCAAAACAACCGAGACAATAGACAATAAAGTCTGATTTGATTTGAAACTACAAGTAGGTTACATTAGTATATATGTACATCGCGAGCACCGTCTCCGTAGCGTAGAGGTTATCTTGCTAAAGAAAACAAAAACAGACCGATTAAAATAAACAATTTCAGTAAGGGAGTAAACATTGATTTCTTCTTTCTTCTTTTAAAGACTTGATTATATATATATATCTTGAAAAAATAATGTTTCACTGCGGATCAGGTAACAAATAAAACACTGAAGAATGGGAGATAACAAGCAAAACCTTTTTTTTTATGTGTCTTACGTCCCTTTGATTAGTTTCTCTGCCAGTTTGAGTTGCTAAGTGTGGCGTCTATGCACATAGTCAAATGCTCAGCTTATTAGCTTGAGTATTATTTTAATAGCTTAAATAAGTAACTGAACAACATTTTAATTCAGGTGGACCTTTGAAAACGTTATCGAAGAGACTGGTATAAACTTTAGACCGAACTTTGATTGTTTTATGGTTAATTGCTGTTTATTCGTTTGTGCTCGGCGCATTGAGATCACCTCCACACAAATTATTTGTTTGACAAATGTGATTATTAATATTTAAGGAAGAGAAAGACAGCGATATAAGTGACTACAGCAAGAAATAAACTTTAAAGCTTTACAAGAATGAGACAATTGGAGCCTACAACCACCAAGACCATAACCAGATTCAGGCTGTATTTGGGAATGACAATATGTTTAAATCGCTTTTCATCTTGCAGGGATGGGGGGTGGGGGAATGGGTGTTTTACGCCGTGCCAGCAACTGAGGCTACATTAGGCAAGGCAGCCAGCCCTGTAAACAGATGCCACGTGCAGAGAAAGAACAGCATGCCCGAGACGAGAAATGAACTCAGGGCAGCCAACCTTCACTGTATTGGTGACAGGCGCTCACCGTTGCGCCACCGGACCGCTCATCTTGCAGGGATACTAACAAGTGTGCTCACATACAAAAATAAACAAAAGAGTAAAAAAATAAACGAAGCAAAACAAGTGCTAGTTAATAAGATGATTACAAGATAAGGATAATGTTGTGTGTCAGGGAAATGTCTTATTTCTCTTGTAAGCGTAGTTCGCGACTGTGTGCGAGTGTGTACCGCGTGAGAATAAAAGAAAAAAAAAGGGAGGTGGTCTACTTCGTTAACCCCTTTCAGGAGCATAGCTGATGACACGTGACGCTAGTAACGACAGTTCACCTCCAGGCTTTTCTCTTCGTGAGCAGTGTGTGACATTCCCAACGCAGGCGCCGAGACGGTTGGTCCTACCTGTACAGGTGTAAATACAGACAGGGGAATCTGTGCATTTAGCTTCTTGCCGAGTAAAGGTAAACAAATATGTGTTTATATTGTCCTGAATTCTAAATTCTGATTTCACGGCAAAAGTATTGTTAAATTGTTTCATGAGAAAAATCTTACCGTCAATAAGAAATCACCTGATGAGTTTAACTCAGGGAGACTAATAGTAGCAGTGAATGGTAGAGTCTCATTAGTAATTAAGTTACAGGAACTAATGTGGAGGAACAGATAAGGAGGACCCGCTGAAACGGATCCCTAACTACCGGAGGGCCTGAGAACCTGCTTCCTACACCGGACCCACCCAGAGGTGACTGTCAACCGAGAGACGACTGGGTAGCTCGAACCGATCCGGGTAGCCCAGGAGTTTCTTCCCTTGTGGGTCGTCGAGGAATCAAGCATCCTGTCGACGTTTCCACGAATGTCCTGGCCAAAGATTCTGGAAGTGTCTACCAGCATTGGTGTTTCCATGGAAAAATGTGCAGTGGTGTGTTAGTGTAGTTGCTAGTGTGACAGCGCACCTGCCTGGCAGTGATAGTGTGGAGGAAGAGCATTCCTGGCGCTGGCTTGGTGAGAGCATCCTACATCGGGATGGCTGATGGCAGATGACGGGAACTGTAAGTATTATCTTTGACTTATTCTAATTTTTCAGTGTGACCACTAGTCATCGGACATAGTTCCATGGCGATATCCCATTCTTCTAATCAGAAAGTAGACAGACGTGAGGACAAATATAAGAAACTTGACATTTGTGGCGTGGAGCTAAGAATTACGAGATGGTAGAGTTAGCTGTGAGTTTTGTCTGTGCGAAAATTATTTGGTATTTGACCGTGTATTGGGGCAGAGGATTTGTGTTGTTGTGATCTGACCTGAACCGGCTTAAAAAAAAACAAACATATGCCATCTGCCATTTTCTGCCATCATCTGCGTGACAATTGGTGACTCCGACGTGATTGCGGGGTTGTCTGTCTTGTAAACAGTTGTTGTGTGGAAGGATTGTCCTTTGAGGAGTCTAGTGGGTTTTCTGTTGATGTTTATGGTTAATTTTCACGTTTCATTCCCCGTTTACAGCTTCAGGGGTCTACGGGTCTGTAAAGTTCTACCTGTAGTTAGGGCATGGCTTCTGTCTCTACTGTATCCTGTCTTTCTTCCCCTGCTACCCTTATCTTACCCCTGAGTGTTGTTTTTATTGGAAGCAGCTTTGTATTGTCTGAGCGTGTGATTATCTTCCCCATTAGGTTCTTTATTCTATTGTTTTAAGAAAAGAAATTTTTGGCTGTTCCTCAAACCTATATTGAACTTTAAATATTGATGATTAGTAGTGTTCACATTATTACATTTAAAGAATCTGATTGCTCTTTGTTTAATCGTTAGGATTGCTGATGTGTTTATTGCATCTCTACAGAGAAATTGCCATTGTGGGCTTTATTGTGTTTACTTAGATTTGGATTTAAGATGTGCGTACACCCACTGCTTTGACTGATGATTAAGTATAGTTGTTTCCTGACTAGCCTTGATTGAACTAGGGCTTACACCTTGAAGTGTTTACAACTGTATTTGACTTACGGATTTTTATTCCTTCTTTTATTTTGTGAATCATTGTGAAGACACCTTTTGATGCTGTGATTACATTTCTATACCGATTGTATTTGTGAGATAATTTAATTTTATTTTATTTTAGTATCATTTGCTATCTTTGTGTGCAACATGGATCCCTCACTAATATTTGATGTGATCTCATGTAAGAGAGAAGGCGAAATGATAGGATTAGAAGGTAAAGCTTTGACTAGATACATAATGCAGAGTATCGGTCGTTATGACAGAAATGTGGACGGAACAGCAAACAAAGAAGCAGACAGCTTAGAAATAGCCAAGGAAGAGAAAGCTAAGAAAATTGTTAAGAAAGCGAAAGGCCTCGCTGTTTAGGAGTTTGCCAGTGTGTATCTCGTACACAGGTGTGTCCGTGTAGTCGACACTCGCTGCTGTAGGATACGGACATCGTCAGCAGGAGGGGGGGGGGAGGTTGGCCTCATTAACCCCAGCGGCCCCCAGGTTAGGAGAGTTCTAAAGGAAGAATATTCAATAAAGTTTCAAGAAAGATTATTTAAGGAAGTGTAGATGTGTCTGTTAGTGTGAACCTCCCTGGACAGAATCCGAACCGTAAGTGAGAATGTTGGGAACTATTAAAATAAGTTGTCTAAGAAAATTGAATGACGGAGAAGTTGAAAGTCATCTACGACATTGATATCTTATTACATTCACGTCATCTATGTGTCTTGATGTAAGTTATGTAAACTTTGTTGCCCCACCTTAAATAAACACGAGCGCCCACCACATCTGCCATGATAATGATCAATTATTATGATTGATGATTGATTAAGGAAATATGGTTGATTGAAGAATGGATGATGGATAAATGATGGGTGTATAATGGATGAATAATAGATAATGGAAAGAGGATTGATGGACGATGATTGATTGATGATTATTGATAGTGATGATTGATTATTATTGATGGTAATGATTATTGTAATGAATGATTATGATTAATGATTGATGATGGAATAAAGGAACGAAATTTTATTAAAGAATAGATAATAGATAAATGATGGATGAAGTATGTTTGGACAAATCATCTTTGAATAGATAATGATGAATAGATGATGGATGGATGATGGATGATGGATAGATGATGATTAATTATGATGAAAGAAGATAATGTAAAGCTAGCGAACAGCGAACAGCGAACAGCGAACAGCGAACAGCGAACAGCGAACAGCGAACAGCGAACAGCGAACAGCCAACCAGCCAACCAGCCAACCAGCCAACCAGCCAACCAGCCAACCAGCCAACCAGCCAACCAGCCAACCAGCCAACCAGCCAACCAGCCAACCAGCCAACCAGCCAACCAGCCGGGGTGGTGCTCTTGCCCAGTGGTAAAGCTGGTGCCGACCCACCCACCCCGCCTTG
>SRHC01002651.1:319384-331090 GCA_004794325.1 Pomacea maculata
AAAAAAAAAAAAAAAAAAAAAAACAACGCTGAGAGAATGGCCCGCACAGAAACATTCTGTTTTTAATTTGTTATATTACATCATCATTCTGTTGTTTTGTTGTTGTTTTTTTTTGTGGTAGGGATGTCAAACCTGTCCTCGGTGTCATGTTTTAGTATTTCAGTAAAGATTAAATATCTATTGATAAGACTTTACACAGCTAGATTACATGATTTCTCTTGGGAAACATTTCACAGTTGACAAATCCCTTTAGCAGAATATAAAACCGACCAGTGCTAAGCAGTGTGAACTGTTGGAGGCAATAATTCAGTTTAACAAAGCGTTGCAGGACATACATCACATAGCTTGTTACCACAAAGGTGTTTCAGTTTGACAGAGGTACATAGCATACTAGGGCTAAATGCGGGATGTCTTCCTGATCTGTCATTTTGCATACTTTTGTCGAAAATGAAATTGTCTGTTTTAATATGTGCCTACGTTGAGTTAAAAAAGAAATGCTCGTTTTAGTTCAGACAGACATTAGGTAGAAGATATGTCGAAAGTTGTGAGCGCCGAGTCATATTTTCTTGAGTATAATGACTGTGTGTTTGGTTTTGTTTTTTTCTAGAGGATGGAACTAACGTTCTTTAATTATTGTGTAGGTTATCGATACTACGAGAATTTACTTAGAGACCGTCCATTATTAGCATATTAAAAACATTATTATATACCGACAGTCTTCAATCAAGTATTGTTTTCATGGTAAATGTGTATGTGGTGTCTTCTGAGATTGCTGTTTTATTATCGTAGATGACTGTGTAGTACACTTTTTGGTATCCTCTCCTTTTCTTTTTGTACCCTCTCTGTTTTACGACCCTTCTTTCCACACACACACACACTTTCTCTCATTATAGCGACATTAATATATTCAACAAGAAAAAGCCGATCAGTGTTACCAGGAAATGGGTGGGTTTGAAGGAAAATTATCTGTCCTGCTCGGCAGGTTGGCACAGAGACTAGTTGTAACAGTAGTTATCCTCCATGTTTCAGGAAGTATTTTGGTTCAGGGAGGTAGTTGGGCTCCAGCGGGGAGCTATCTGTAGTAAAGAGGAAGGCAAGTCAAAACACATGGTGTGGATACTGATTATCAATTGACCCTGTTTTAAAAAAAACCGAGTTTGAAAAACTACCTTGCCCCTTCCGAAATTAGTGTTGTGAGGGAGAGAGAAAAAGCGAGCTCAAATGCATTTTTCGTTCCCGGGAATTGAGAGAACACACCAATACAGACCGAAGAGATATTGCCAGTCAAAATGTTTATTAAAATCTTTCCTTGAAAAAGAAATTGCCACCTGTGATAAAAATATCTATAAAAGAGGAGGACGAAATTAAAAATAAACTGAGCTAGCGAGAAAGGGAGGGGAAAGGGTTGATACACAAAGGTTTGAAATGTTCCTAGTAAACAATATACATACACAAATATTTCAATGCCACGTATGTGGATTTAGGTATTATTGCAACTAACTGTCGCTGTACAATTACGTTGGGACTGTGTAGGTGTAGGAAGGACATGGGAAGCATAGCTTTTAGTGAGAGGAGTCACAATCCAGGTGAACAGTAAGTCGCTAGGTACCAACAGAAATGTTTAGTAAACTATGGTGTAACACCAATCATTGTCTGCCACCTTTCAGCTTTGTTACACGTGAGAAGCCATTATCGTCGTTACGACTGATTGAATATCAAAGGCACTGACTGCAGGTAACATATAGTGTTCTCATTTTACTGCAAACAACCGGTAAAGTGTTTTCTGACGTGGCCTTTTTAAAAGCTATGTTTATTCTACCTCCAACACTACGTGAACAAGGAAGTTCAAAAGGACTAGCTATATAGCAGTTATCTCGAGACATATTTAATTCATCGATAAAGTGCATCGTACTTGCTGTATCGCAGACTGTAGTTCATGTGACTGACGATTTACACGTGACGCACCTGAGCTTCTTTCAAGTTACGGGAACTAAAGGTATCATAAAATTTTCTCTCATTTTCGCAGATGATCAAATTTTTGTGCTTGTACCATATTTCAATCTTGACATTAAATGTAATCAAATATTCGTTTGATACACACACGGCATCAATACATGTTTATCCTTGACGTCTAATGATGTAATAGATAACAAAATGTTTCAATGGCATCCACAACTTGTCCAATAACATGGTATCTTAGAGAAAATAAAACACAACTACCAGAGATACATTTCACTTTTTTCACGAGCATAGTATAACACGATAACTAGGGAATATTTTAACTTTGATTTCAAACGTGATCACATTCACAATATCACTGAAGTAAAATACGAAAAATATTTTCTATGACATGTACTACACAAAACAACATGCTGCAGGATGGATGACACACGACAACTCCTGTAGGATATGACAATAGGTAGATGGGTTTAGGATGTCCCCTTCCCACAAACAACAATGAAGATAGGAAAGTTGTAGAAATGTACGTAACCAGACCACCCTGTTCAAACACCAGAAGCAGAAAATGAGGTGGTTTTAGTAATGACAAACAAGACAGAATATTTACAATATCAGTAAATATAAGGAAAATATATTTGAAACATACCGGATCACACATTGGATGTACTGTGAAGGTTAATTCAAACAATTAAGCACAATGATAGAAGTTTTCGCATGTTATGGACTTTCTTCTACTAGCAAGGTCACTTTGGTGTTCGTTCTTTCCTGTAACACTTGAGATTTATTTGAGAGTACAAACATACTTAGGCAGTCTGTCACTTTCTTTTCGATGTGTTGTCTTTCATCGAAAAAGTCATTGCTGCTGTCACTGGCTTGTGGGTCGTCTGTCTTTGTCTTTGACCTGACGACTGGGCAGGGTCTACTAGCTGTACTTTGGAAACATTTTTCGCCTGGTTAGTAGATTTTGAGGCCTGCTCATTCTCAGATTGCTTTTTCTGTACTTCATGCACGATCTTGTTCTGGTCTTCAAACTGAGTTGCTAACTTCTGGAACGATTTTGCTAAAACTGTTATCTCTTTTCTGTGTTCCTGCTGTTGTTTTTTCATTTCCTCAGTCAGTTTGCTTTCCATGTTGTGCATTTGCTCTAAGAGTTTGTTTTTATCAATCTTATTTTTCTTCGCCTGGTCCTTTATTGTGATGTCTTGGATTTTTATCTTATCGTCTTGCTCTTTCATTTTCTTTTCATGACTTTTAATTTGTTTCTCCAGATCTTTCCGCGTTTTTTTTTCAATGCGTAGTTTGTCTTCTAGTTCTTTCTGCTCTTCTTTCAGTTTTGTGATATGCTGCTCTAGTTTAGATACCTCTTCAAGAGCTTTTTCGAGATCCTGCGATTTGTAGTCGAGTAGGTGCTTCAGATTTTCTATTTCTTGTCTGGCTTCTTCCAGTTTTCTGCGAAGCTCGTCTGCTTCATCTTTCTGTTGCTGCTGCGAAGATGTAGGGTCCAGCCTAGTCATTCGAGTACTTAGGATGTCCAGTCTGTTTTCAACATGTCCTATACGACCTTGGAGCTGGCTAAGAGCTTCTTGCTTGGCTGAATCGGTGAGGGTAGTTTCAGGGTGTTCAGATTCTGCTGAAGTATCTTCCTGTGTCGCAATCCTTGTGTCCGATGAGCTACTCATGTTGCTACTCAGCCATTCTTGGATTCTTCTGAAAGCACCTTCATGGCGAGTGTCACGTAAAGCTTGTACAAATGCTTCAAACCCTTTGTCTGTTCGCATGGTGAGTTTGCTCATTAAGCGGCGGCTTTGCTCTTGACGAGAATTTCGACAACTTTCCAGTCCTAGGATATTTTCTCTTTCGTTTTCATCTAAGATCATATTGGCGTACAGTTCGTTGACTATAGAAACCGCATCCAAATTTTCCTGCAAAAATACCGAATTGTTTTGAAGGCAGTCGAGCAGTCTCTGAGAGAGTCTGCCGCGAGGAAACCTTGGAAATGTACTTTGAGCCATCGTGAATCCTATTAGATGTCTGGGCTTCAATTTCTGTCAAAATAAGAAAACAATACTTAGGAAAATTTTAACTTTTACTGCGCACATGTAACTTCACATTGTTGACACTATCGGTCTTATATTTACACAAACTAATTTTCATACGACCGATAAAAACAGTTTTTTTTTTTTAAATTTCTTTGTATGTATATATCGCAAACAATTTATTTCTACACCTTATGACAGAGGAGCCACGTAAGGAAATTGCTTCTTCTACTCCTTCGGTCACTACACCACTTCTAAATCCATGATCGAATCACATGAGTGACAAGTTTTTTTTTAAGAAACTAGTCAAAGTAATTAACTTTTATTCCGGGTATCTGTTCTTACTTTCTTAAAAAACCGCTACTTTTATTAATTTTGACAAGTCTGTGTAAAATATTCAAAGTGTAACGCCTGACTTACCTCATGAAGGGATCACAGCCTTTAGACTGTCTCTAAGCGCGACAGTACCTGCACAATCTTTAAAGATATTGCATGTCCTTTACCTTGCCTCACACAAGGCATCAACTAGGAAGTTACCAACGATACAGCAATCGTTTCATACACATCGCTTTTTTAACACATTTCATGTATCCCCTAAAGAAGACATCTGTGGTACATTGTAATAAACTGCATTTATACCCAGATTATAATAAAATCTTAGTTTCCAAACAGTGTGGTAATTGATGTTACTCTGGTACAAAGTATTCGGGATATGCTGGCGGTTCCTTTTGTCTCCAGTCTTGCTTGCACAAATCAAAATAGCAGAAAAAAATTAATGAAGTTGTGTATTGATCAAAATTTATTGACTTACTGAAGATTTCGTGCAATTGAAAGGTTGCACACCGGCATATGTTCTGATGGTGCTATTTAACTTGAGGGGCCACACTACGTGGACACGCAATAATCTTATTGTTCTTTAGATCATCGTTCATTATTAATATATCTGTGTGTTTTTCTTTTTCATTTTATTTATTTTTTGTTAAAGCGCGCGTGGGAAGAGAAAGGAGAAAAAGGGGGAGGGGAAAAGGTGAAAGGGAGGGGGATGTTGTCCGGTCTCCAAAAAGAAGACGCCTGCAAAGACCCTGCGAGCAGGCGACGCGTGAGGGACAGGTCTACGCAAGGACGAGTGAAAAGTCGTTTGATTCGCCCAACCCTCGCGCGCACACCTAACGAGAAGCCAGCAAAGTACGGGAAGCATAACACGAACAGCAAAACAATCGCCGACACGCGACACTCCATCCATACATAATTAGTACACAACCATATCTTAAAATACATTTTAATGCAATTATAATAGTAATTCAAAACAAAATGGATCATAAAATTGATATTCTATTTATTTACATAAACGTGTTAAACACACGAAATTCAGCAATAATACCAGATTGTCTACATGTTTCGCATGTTTTTTAACATTTTACATTCTTCCAGACACAATTTAAATTTATTGTTTGTGCTTTTTGTGCAGTATGTAGATTCATTACATGGTAAAAATATCCTTTAGACACCAGGTCATTTCTTTCTCACCTTATTGTCTTTAATACGATTAGTCTTCCCGTGCGCTGTTTTGCGTGCCCGTTGTCTGTCTCCTTGATAAGAAGACTGCATAGATTTTCGGAGAAGGTGCATCTTCGGAGTATTTCTCATCTGAACGTCTAGGCCAGAAGCATTTGCTGTAGCCTGACTCTCTCCAGGCTGTTGATTCTGCGCCACAGGCTCGCCGATAGCCCTGGCCTGGTCTTCAAGCTCTTTAAGAACTTTGGAAACATCCTCAGCTTTCTTTTGTTGTTGTTTCACACTGTTTTCTCTAGTCTGGAGTTCTGTTGCCTGTTCCTTTAGCCTACTGTCCTGGTTATCTATTTTACTTCATGTTACTTTACTTTTACTTCTTGCTCTTGAGCTTTTAGTTTAATCATCATCATCATCAATCATCAATCATCAATCATCAATCATTAATCATCATCATCAATCATCATCATCAATCATCATCATCATCTATCATCCATCATCCATCAGCATCATCATCATAAAGAAGAAATGGGAATTTATTAAGCGCAATATATCAGCCAAACTCGGACTCATTGTGCTGAACAAGATCACAAAATAGTAACAAAGATGTAGAACAAAATCACAAAGTAGTCATAAAAATGTAGAACAAGTTAAGGAAATAGAAACAAAGATGTAGAAGGAAGTTTGCCTACCAATACTGTGTTTTCTTTACTCAATGTTTTTATCTGCTGCTGTAGTCTAGTTATTTCTTCCTGAGCTTTTGCAAGATCCTGAGATTTGTATTCCAGGAGTTTTTTAAGATTTTCTATTTCAGTTAGCATTTTGCGTAGTTGTTCTGCTTCTTGTTTCTGTTGCGATGAAGGTGTAGGGTCCGGCCTGGTCATTCGAGTACTTAGGATGTCCAGTCTGTTTTCAACATGTCCTACACGACCTTTAAGCTGGCTAAGCTCTTCTTGCTTGGCTGAATCGGTGAGGTTAGTTTCAGGGTGTTCAGATTCTGCTGATGTATCTTTCTGTGTCGCAACCCTTCTGTCAGTTGAGCTACTCATGTTGCTACTCAGCCATTCTTGGATTCTTCTGAAAGCAGCTTCATGGCCAGTGTCATGTAAAGCTTGTAAAAATACTTCAAACCCTTTGTCTGTTCGCATTTTGACTTTGCTCACTAAACGGCGGATTTGCTCTTGACGAATGTTTCGATAACTTTCCAGTCCTAGGATATTTTCTCTTTCGTTGTCATCTAAGACCATATTGGCGTACAGTACGTCGACTATCAAAAGCGCATCCAAATTTTCCTGCAAAAATAACGAATTCTGTTGAAGGCAGTCGAGCAGTCTCTGAGAGAGTCTGCCGCGAGGAAACTTTGGAAATGTACTTTGAGCCATCGTTAATCCTTTTAGATGTCTGCGACTGAATTTCTGTCAAAGTCAGAAAACAACAATTAGGGAAATTTTTAATTCTTATTGCGCTCATGTATCTTTACTTTGTTTACACTGTTGGTCTTGTATTTACACAAACTAGTTTTCATAAAAATGATCAAAAAAAAAACAACAGTTTGTTTTATTTCTCTGTGTGTATCTATATCGCAAACACAATATACCTCTGTACCTTTTGACAAAGGAGCCAAGTGACGAAATTGCTTTTTCTACTCCTTCGGTCACTAAACCCCTTCTAAATCCATGTTCGAATCACATAAGTATAAAGTGTTTTGAAGAAACTACTCAAAGTAATTAACTTTTATTCCAGGTATCTGTTCTTACTTTCTTACAAAACCGCTACTTTTATTAATTTTGACAAGTCTGTGTAAAACATCCAAAGTGTAACTCCTGACTTACCTCAAGAAGTGCTCACAGCCCTTCGACTGTTTCTAAGCACGCCAGTACCTGTACAACCTTTAAAGATATTGCACGTTCTTTACCTTGCCACACATAGCACATGAACTAGGAAGTTACTAACGGCGTATTATGAAAGACCAACTATACAGCAATCCTTTCATACACATCGCTTTATTAGCAAATTTCATGTATTGCTATGTAGAATATCCCCTAAAGAAGATAAACCGCCTCGGGTACATTGTAGGAAACTGCATTTAAATTAAAATCTTAGTTTCCAAACAGTATGGTAGTTGATGTTACTCTGGTACAAAGTATTCTGATTATGCTGGCGGTTCCTTTTGAGCCCAACCTTGCTTGCACTAATCAAAATAGCAGAAAAAAATTAATGAAGTAGTGTATTTATATCGTTAAAAATATTATATCGTGATATATTTATATAAAATAACTATAAAATATCTAAATCAATGTTATTTGCCCTTGCTATATATGTTGTTTATAAGTTATTTTTACTGCTACGCCAGCGCCATCTTGCCATGACTTCCATTTGAGATCTTCGCATCAGTAGTGTCAACTTCAGACTGATTCCTTTTCTACAGTTGCTAAAGTTTTGATGGTAAACTGTCACAGCAAGCTTCGTGCACTGTAAACACAGGTCTGATAGACTAACACTGTGTATTTCTCTGAAACTAGATTGTGACCGTTAGCGTGATGCTCTTAAAGCGTCGCCATCATGGAAACTTATTTTTGTCTGCAAAAGTTAGCCATTGCAGCAAAGATTGACAGTTGAGCTTCCATAAAAAAAAATAGACTAACTCTCAGCTACTTTTTAAAATCAGAATTTTATTGGCTTACTGAAGATTTCGTGCAATTGCCAGGCAGTACACCGCATATGTGCTGATGGACTGATGGTGTTATTGGACATGAGGGGCCACACTACGTGGACACGCAATAATCTTATTGTTCTTTAGATCATCGTTCATTATTAATATGTCTGTATTTTTTTAATTTTATTTTCTGGTAAAGACTGCCTTTGATGTTGGTGTAAAGTGCTATATAAATTATTATTATTATTATTATTAACCCCCTTCCCACTTGTGTAGAAGCAACATAAAATCCTGTGCTGCTCGTGTATTCATCTGTCACTTATTACTAGCTGTATGTCCTCCCTTTCCATCCACCATTTGCACAAATCATAATTATCATCTATTTGTTGGAAATAACAACCAGGTCAATCCTGGAATTTCATGTCTGGAATGTAGAACAGAAACAAAAACCCGGATTGTTAAAGATATCTCGGTGCTTTGGATGAAAAGATCTGAATGTCTGCAACAAGGAAGTGAAACACAACCTAATGTACACGTGACTAAACTCTTCAGACCACGGGTCCTCAGGGGATCGTAAATGATACCACCCCTCCCCTTCTTTCTTGCTGGTGACAGACGAAGGAAAAGCGGGTATATAGTAGTCTTTGAAGATTCCTGATATGACAGAGAGAGAGAGAGACTGAACAATTAATCACTATTGACTTCAGCTATCATTTCTTTGGTCTGATATTTATTATCCGTGCTTAGTGTTTATGATCTCTCGCATAAATTGCACACTTTATTTGTTTTCTTACACTCATGCATTCACTCAAATCTCAAAACCAGTCATGCAACAAACAAAAGCTTGCACCTGCAAAAACTGCGAAACAAGTGAATTTGCTGCTGGCAAATAAATAAATTGCCCCTCCAGAGTCGCGTTGCAGTTTCATACTGATGATATCAACAACTTTTATTATCTTAAACCTTTTGACAAGGGACAGACTGCATGCACTCATAATGACCTATTTAACCCTCTCACTAAGTTGCATCAGGTATCAGCAGGTGTTCAAAGAACTGATTCCCGTTTTGTACAGTAACTTGTTTGGAACGTGCAACAACATCAAGTACGCTTCCTTTACAAGATATGTCAGCAGTTCTCTTTCCTCCCTAGATAAATGTTATTTACACCTGAGAATGCGATCACGTACGTCGGGCATGACAAAAACAACCATGGTCTTAAAACCGTCGCTGAGCTTTATGAGCANGAGGAAGAGAAATGAACAAAAGGCATTGTGGTTGGAGGAGAGTACAAGCCCGGGAGCCTTCATAGGCATATCTGGGCAACCTACCCCTACCCTTCCCACCTACCTGCTAATGACGGTAAGAGCGGGTGTACCAGTCTGTGGAGATTCCCGATATAACGGCCAGAAAGACTCAAAGACTGACCACAGGTATTGACGTACCGCAGGCAATGGTAAAATTAAGAACTATCAAAATTATAAAAAGACAAGGTTGAAAGAATAAGAGCAAGGGACAGTAGCAGTTGTGTGTCACAGATCACTCGATCCGTGTGGAGGGGAGTGGAGGCTGCGTCTTCCGAGAAAGGTGTGGTATTTGTATTTTTGGACATCTCGGCTTTTTTGTATGTTGTACTTTTGATGTGTTCTTTTCAGTAGATATGAATGAGTAATTTTGTTCTCGTTTGTGACTGTCAATAGGCGCAGTCTGCGGGGCCAGGAGATGGGTCGTGAATGTTTTGGTCTGGCTGATATTGAGTTGTGAGGTCGCTCGATCGTCCCAACCGTTTGTTCTTTATTACGACGTTTTCCAGAAATTACTTTCCAAGTTATAAATAATGCATTTTTAGAGAGCGACTTTGTCTACCTCAGTTCAGGTGTATTGATCGACTGCTCTTAAGATACCTGCTATAGATTGAGTTGTATAAATGTAATTGTTGCCTAGATAACCTTATAAGTAGTAGCAAGCAATTTAAAACATTTGTAAGACAATAGCAGAATTAATAAGCTAGGCCAAAAGCGAAGATGATAAAGAAAAACATTACAATAGGGTTTTCAACATTTAAAGAAACGTGATTGAAGTAGCATGGTTCATGGAATGAAAGCAGACTGATCTCCCCACTAAGACCCCTCTCATGAAGTTAAAACCGGATTTTGGTGGACTTTGGTGAGTCTTATATAAGAGAGCTGAAGTCTCAATAAGAGAGTCTTAATAGTGAGGTTTTTTAATGTATTAGGTGATTTTATCAGTTTGCTTCAACTAATTGTTATAACTGTCATTAGAGGTTGCACTGTTGCTTACTTTTTTATAATATACATATTCATGCGCACAAAAACACATTAAAAATTATTGGCTTCTGAAGTCTGACAGAATGATTCTTATGTTTAGTGCTACTATGACTCAGAAATGAGTTATGATGTCAATGTAGTGGCAATTATTTAGATAAGAGGCGGCACTAATGGTAATGGTAATGTGATTGTGGAGGATCATGAGAAAGGACAAATATAGAATTACAGTAAATACATGTAAAATAACTTTCATGCTAACTGGTCAGAAACGCCAGATTTTTTTTCTGAAACATTACATTTTATCACTGAAACATGCATGGAATGTTACATTGGTCTTTTTTCTCCCCTGTAGCATACATCTACAGAAACTTAAAGCAAGATGTTTTTTTAGTGTATATAATGCATATGCAAATTTTATCAAATCTAAAATCTATTTGCTGAAAGCTTTATCACAGATAACAATTGATGTAAAGAGTGTATTATCAAAATTCTAAAAGTTTTAAATATTAACATATTATTTATTAAAAAGCACTAGAATTAGAATAAAATTATAAAGGTAGATTTTTTTACAACATAAGATAACAAAATCTGAACTAAAGTCACCAGTACATTTAATAAAAAAAATGCATAAATAAATGGAAAGAAAAGACACAAAATGTGTAGAATAGGAGAGCAATTACATTTTGAAAATGGATCAGTTTATATCTGTAGATATTTGTAGGAGACCTGTTCAGGTTGTATACAACACAGTGATAATAAAACAAAAAGGTCTGTTCTGTTTCTGATGTCACTGCATTCAGTCCTTACGGCGCTGAACAGCCTTTGATTGCTTTGTTTGACTTCTGTTGCTCTGTGTTCGAGATACACTTGGAGGTTGATTGGTGGCCTCTGTTTGTCCTAACATTTTTAAGTACTTCTGCTTGTGCTGCAAAAAGAAATATCTCAAATTGTACCTCAGTCTACAGGAGATCCTGTTACATCCCTTGTTCTATGCATAAGTGTATGTGTGTGAATATATGTTTGAGTGTGTGCATGCATGCATGACTGTGGATTGTATGCGAATTTTACATAAGAGTTTGCATGTACACATGAGCTCAGTAAAAAACACAACTTCCCAAATTCAGCATGATTATATCTATGTTTTGTCCTCAAGAAACAAGCCTACAGCAATGGATAGTGTGGTGTATGTACATGTGAATGAGTGACAGACAGAAAGAAAAGAAAGAGGTGGAGGGGGTAAAAGATAAATGCCAGAATGGAC
>SRHC01002652.1:0-159220 GCA_004794325.1 Pomacea maculata
AGCGTCTATACAAGGTAGAAAGTATTTTGTAGATGATATACAGAGCGGTAACTAATTGCGTCTATCCGCATGCGCAGACCATGCCAAGACGGTCATTCCGTCCCAAACATCGGGGCACGTGACACCTGATGACGAGGACGACGATGACGACAATGATGTCTATGCGTTCCATACATATATAGAGAAAGCTAAGATGACAACAACGATGCTGGTGATGCTATATAAAGCTATAGCTATAGCTCCCCAGAGATAATAAAAAACGACAAAGTCTACAGGCGCTTCTAAAATGCTATAAGGCTGGATATTTCTTTAAAAAATTGAAGTTAGCAGTCTCTAGAGGGAGGAAGCAGCACAATTTAAGTATAAATTGCCTCTCCAAAAGATGAACACAACTTCACGCTGAGCGATATATTTTATTTGCTATTCAGGGACTCAGAGGGAATAGCTATTCTAACAAGTATGCGCGCGCGCACACACACACACACACACACGTACACACAGTCTACGGTCTAATCACCATTGAAAGCTGAAAGTCCTCAGATTCCATCCCTGCTTCAGGCGACCACGGTCCACGCTTACAACACGGAGGAGGAGAAGAAGAAGGGCAAAATTTAAGCCTAATAACCTGCCTGTCTGGCAGATCCTGCCAAACAAAAATTAATTGAAAGTTGCCAAGAATATTTTATCGTGTTTATCCAGGCAGGGCTACCATCGGTGAGGGAACTATGAAATATGCCGTGAAAGCCCAGCTTCTTCTAACGACATGCGCGCATGTGGTCTTGTATCACCAAGGTGCAGCTTTTACAAACCAAGCCCCACATCGAGAGAGCCGTGAAAGAGATATTGTCTTCTCGAAACCGAATTCACATTATCTGTTTAGTTTGCTCGCCCAGCTCCATCCACTTCCCCTTCTTCTTTCTCGCTCAAACCCCTCGTTCTTTCTTCCTCTTCTGTTCTCACCTTCATTCACCCCAAACCCTAGTGATCCAACGGATTGATATTTGTGTTTTGCTGTTTTGAAAATCAGCGAACCAACCCTCAATTAAATGTTATTGTTCATCAGCGTTTGGTCGCCCGACGAAGGTTCTTCCCTGGTGCACCGTGTGATCACGTGATTTTCAGTTTGACTTGCTCTGTGGCAAAAATATATTTTTCATCTCGTCTCCTGCTGCCTTCCGGCTCATTTGCTCTCCTCGTTCATTCTTCTAGCTTCTCCTATCATATTCGCCTTTCATTTTTGTTTGGACTTGTCAAGCTGGTATAATTTACATTTCCCCCAAGTGATGGCAATCCTATGGGTCGAATGCGATTTACGCCTTTAGAACTATAGCTAGATAATCCATCAGTCATCTGAACTGCTTATAGTTTGTTACAGTTTAACTGTAAACTATTAACTGTCCAGCTGGCACACTGACTGTGTTCTGTGTGTCTGGGTTCATATCTTGAAACAAATATGTACCTCTATTCATCTTTACTGTCTTGTCTCACTGTCTATTTGTACTCGTCTCTCCCTTCCGTCTGTTTCACATCAACACAACCAAGAACAATTATTCTATTATCTTCCTCCTCCTATTCTTCTTTTTCGTCTTCAGAATTACAAAGTCTTCATAAATGTGAATACCGTCATAAACTTAATTAAACTGCTTTCAGACATGTAGACAGAAAAACATGCAGACAGACAGTATTGCAGAAATAAGGAACAGGCTACGAACATGCAAACAAAAGTAATCAGATAAACAAGCTATGAATAGGAAAACAAAAATAAACAGAAAAACAGGCGCAAAGTGGTCAACACCCGTAAAGTGAAATGGAGGTCGAAGTGAGATTGATGCAAGGAAGGGGAAGTGCAAGAGTAAGTGAGTGAGGGGTGAGGGGTGAGTGAGTGAGGGGTGAGCCAAGTCACCGCGATACCATTCTAAGTCAGGCGTGACTGATTCGATTCCAGAGGCTGTCTGGCTTTGCTTTGCCGACTAAAGCGATCACCAATAGCATCGACCGACCAGTTTCAACTCTAGCTCCTGACTTACGACTTGCTGCAGCCGGCAGGCTCCATCACATGAAGCATTTTGGAAGCATTCTCGGCCTTCTTAGTCTGTTGATACACTGCACAAACAGCCGCTAGACGACAAGACTGAGTACAGGACCGTAACATCCAAACATTCTGTCAGCATGCTAGCTATTACAGAAGGTAGGTTAGAAGTACAGAAGGTAGCAGTTAACAACAGCTCAAACTGTTAGTCTATTCCATGGTTCAGTGTCTTATAGACTCTACTGACTTCTCAAGTAACCCTCTAAGCAACATTTTTTTTTTTTTGGTCTGCCCTGCGGACTTTTTAAATGAAAAAAACAGGACAAGCTCTTTTTCAACATGGAAGCTAAAGCTCGTTCGTTGACTTCTCTGGCAAATTAATAACAGAGAGGGCGAGAGAGAGGGAGAGAAAGGCGAGACTAGATGCGGCCATTGAAGACATGAGCGACATGTGATGAAGGGTTCGGGTAGGCGCTAGGAGCGTCCAGTGCAGTCTGGAAAGCCATGGAATCATTAGCTGGGAGGCTACTGTACTCATCACAACAAAACCCAGACACAGATGAAGATGCATGCAGGACATGTCTGCACACATACACACGCACACGCATGCATAGACCAACATGGGAACGTGTACGCACAGGCAATTCAAATCGAAACAACGCACATAAAAGGAAAGAAAGTAATATCACAGAAGACCTTTTCAAAAATCAGTTCAAAAAATGTGAAGTAAGCACCCATCTGCACGCTATGACCCATGAATCAAATGTCAAAAATATCTAAACGAACTTTCACAAAGCGTGCTACCAGATAATGCTGCTCGCTGCCTGAGGACTGTAATTTAATTAGGCCTACAAGACAAACATCTTTTTTTTTTCTCATCTTTTCCCTCACTTTTCTGACCAGGAATGCATTCTCTCAGTCTCCCTTCGCTGTCTCTGTCTCTGTCTGTCAGATAACTGTGTTTATTTCTTGTCTTGCGACTCAGCCCGCGACGTAAAGGACGTTTGTGTGGCGTCTGAATGCAGTCCTCCATTCCCATCAAAACTTCGTCGCTCTAAATAACAGAGGAGAGATAAACGATGACCCGCGATTCCCTGGGTCATCTTCGTGTGCCGCCTTCCTTAGTGCACTTGAATCTTTGTTAATTGTGGTTTGTTCTTATGTGAGGTCTTTATAGCTTACAGAAATGTCATGTGAACATTGCGAGAACTTTGCAATTTATTGTACAAGATTTCCTGATACCATACTGTCAGGTCCTTGTAGTTTACAGAACTCTATTCTCAATGGTCTGTGTCAAAAATTCCTCTCGCTCTGTTTCATCTATCTGTGCCATTTTCTTGTATTTTGTTCTCTTGATACTGCTTTAACATCATTACCTGGAACAGTGCTATAGAATTTGGATTCATTCATCATCATTTCTCCTTCAACCGGTACCAGACGACGAAAAGCTAATCTTCTCAACCTGGACTGGTCATTGGAGGCGAGTGAAGCGTGGACATTGGATAAACGCAGGTTCATTTGCAGTAAATGGTCTTGTTCGCAATTATAGTTACTCTGCCAGAAAAGTAGAAGCGGGCAGCTAGAAAATACTGCTTAAAAAAGTAAAGACAGCTTCTGATGACAGAAGTGTTCTTGACAAAGAATCGCTGCGGTCGATGGCACCAGTCAGTCTGTGTGCCACCCGACTGTCACGCTCCAAGAAGTTCATTCTGTGACGTTGCATCCGAGGCACCTGTGGCGTCGAGATTGTAAGAATGGCAAGGAACAGGGGAGAAAACAAGTTTTTGTAGGCGCCCGGATGTCAAGTAAGGGACGTCAATCTGTTCGCCTCGCAGGTCACGTGACGACGAGTTCGTCATCGCTTAGCCTGACGGTCTTAGAGGATTTTTGGCGAGAGCCGATGACAACAACATTAATATTAAACCCATCGGCGACATATAGATGAAGCCGGCGGCACCGCTGTCAGGGGAGATAAGGTGCTCAGCACTGCATTTGCCAGATGAAGAACGTTTTTGCCTTCCTAAGACACAACTGGAATGTTTCCGAGGAATGAGTGAGAACTTTCAACTTTAAATTTCTCGCCAATGAATATTAGTTTGTAACCTGGAAAAGTAAAAATATAATTAATTAGTCATAAAGTTTTGTTGAACGTGAAATATGAATCATCATCCTTGACAAATACTTTTAACTGTGAATTGTGCTTTCGGTGGATAGGCTTCCTGGATGAAACTCTCTCGCCGCAATTAAGGCAATGTGCTTCTGGGATTTACATCTTAAGTTGACACCAGTCCTAACTGTACACAAAAACAGAAAGTGAGATTGTAAATCCTCTCGTGGTGCCTGCAAGGACGCCATGATTAGTAGTGAAATTATTTTTCTTTTTTTTTTCCATATCCTTGAAGTTGATAAAAAGCATTTTTGCATCGCAAATCTCTGCATGTGCAAACAAAAGTAGACACCAGACCATCTTGTTTTCGCACTAGAAATTAAGTACGTATTATACAGTGGCAGGTCTCGACAGCTTCATTCCTCGATACCCTTTCCCCTTGAAGAGTATCATGAATATTTATGAACCTAACACGATAAGTAACGGGCCTACCAACCTTGCTTCCCTCCCCTCTCAGTCCCCTGCCGCCAGCCTCTGGTGAGCTACTCTTCAGCTTTGTTGAGCGATAGCGAAAAATACTTCTTTAATTCTGTGTTGCCGAAGATGGTGTAGAGAAATTTTTCGTTTTATTTGTGTGGTAGAGTATTTTTTGATCCATTTTATGGAAGTGATTCCAGAATGAAACACAAACTTTTCACTAAGTCGCTGAGTCGCAGAGTGTAGATCACCTGGTCTATCATGGTGCAGGCTCAAGACATGATGAGTACTACTCAGTACTACTCAGAGCTTAAGGAGTAAAGTGATTCTCATGAGATGCAACTGCTTTCTTTAATGCTTTCTATTGGGTGAATGTCAGTATAACGAATAATCAAGGAGGTAAATAACGGTTGACCCATGTCAGTTACTATTTATGTTGCTTTTGTTAGATAATGTTACGACATTTCATGTACAGTTGGATTTTACTTAATTTTTGTTACCTTTATATTTTACAATGTATTTACTGGTTGTTATTTATTCCTAGTTTCACCAATGACAGCTGGACTTATACCGAGGTTCTCAAGAAGTGACAGAGAACAGACATTCAAAAAATAAAATTTTTAAATCCAACATCACGTGCCATGGGCTGTTTAGATATTTTGTATAAAAAATATGTTTTTTAAGAGAATTCATTGAGCGATGAATGAAGACGAGAAACGAACCGATGTAATAAGAGGAGCTATTGACGTCTTTCGGTAGCCACAACCAAGCCATAACACAATCACATAATAACGGGTATTTTTGTGCGCAAATCAGCAGTTCCCTAACACACATCGTCTAAAAAAAATTGAGCTTGCCTCCTTAAAAGAGGCTCCTTATTTTCACAGCATGGCTATCACAACATCACGAACTCTCGTGTAAACACGCCAGGGCCTTGTTTTTTTCCTCCGCGAAACCCCGGGAAGAATGCGCGGAGCTTTTACCCCCAAGATGTTTCTCGAGCTCACTTTTTTCTGTAATTTCTTTTACATAGACTGGGGCTGACACTGCGTACCACTGTATCAACCCAGCGCGCCTACGATGCCCATCGATTCATCCATCACATATTTAACGTATACCGTGAACCTGAGAAAAAAGTGCAAGCAAAAACAAGTCGTGTTTATGTAGCCTGTTCACAAAAAGCATTAAGAAAGAGCCGCCTCGATTTTTGAAACGGTTACCACTCAGCGCTGGCAAATCTTCAAGAGCTCTGGCTGTGAACACTGCTCACTGGGGAACACACCAGGACCGCAGTGACCATCTGTTGATATAGCCAAAGACTTGATATATCATCTTTGATATAACTTCGGACTGGTTGGCCAGAATGGGTGTTGTTGGAAGATCGCTTGCTGGTGTCCGGCCAGGAGCTCTTTGGTGGCAAAGAACAGCAAAACTCCATTAGAAAGCCTCGGCCGCAGCAGTCACTTCAGGCTGTCGACGACTCTCGCTCTTATGATTGTTTAACACCGGGGCTGGACGATCGTCTCTAGCACCAGTGCCACTGAGGTGCCAGTCCACTTAATTGCTTTACCTGCTCAGTAATCAGCTTCCTCTCGACCGCAAGTGGTCCAGCCACTACTTTGATCAGCCGGAAGTCAGTGTTGGCCTAAGCGATAGACGCGCACTAGCGTGACGTATTTCCGTTACACTCTGAGCACACTGGGACTTTATTCCAGGCGATTCTCTTTCTTTAAAGCCACTTGCTTTACAGGAACATGGTGCTTGTCTTTACGTACTTTCAGACAGATTTTTTCCAACGAGCTGCTTGTTAGTTGTCATAAATCACTGTAGGATAATAATAATCATCAAAGAAAAACTAAGCCAAAAAAGCAGGAATGTAAAGAATAATTATCATTTAAAAATTATACACTTCTATAAGTCTGACATTTATTCTTTTAATGCCGACTTTTTACATCTACAAACCAGACTTCTTTGTGCACCAGCTTTGCTTTTAAGGACGGTTTGCTCACCCGCCTGTGTGCACCCTCAAGGTGGACGAAGCTGCTAGTAATGTGTCTGGTGCTTCGAAAGGCCAAAGGAACAGGTTCATAAAAAGAATTATTATACACTGGCGACAATACTCGACTTTCTTTGAATTGCTTTCAGCCACTAACTCATCCAGTTGCCATTCTCAACTTTCGATTTGTCAGTTTATTTGATTTAGGCGTGTTCATGTGCAAAGTTTTTGTATGGAAATACTCAAACACTTGTACTCAAGATGTCCTCTAATTTGACAGGTTGGCAGCTCATGTTCGGCAAGTAAGGGGGACGATGTTTTGAGTGAAAGAGGAAATAAAAATGGAAGTGTTGTCGGTGACTCTCGCCTTCACCATCCTCTCTATGTGTGAGTGTTGCTGTCAAACGGTGTGTGCTCAAATGAAGACGTTCACTTTCATTCTGTGTAAAAGATGTTTGATATAATCTTTCTGTGCAACATTCTTTCATTTGGAGTCTGTGGTACCACTTAAAAACGCAGAAAATAAGGATCAAAAACAAAACTAATCCCACACTGTCCACGAACGAATATTTCTGCAACAACAGTCAAGGATGCGGATTGGACCACGTATCAACGGCCTCCACTTATATATATATATCACCACACTCTGCTTTATTTATGAAAATATATATTACACGGACCTAGCTGAGATTTGCTTCCGATGTTGTTCTCTCTGAAGCAGCTAATATTTCATTTATTCAACGCGTGGATCCTGTCCTCTAAACCCTTCTGCCAGTCCCCTTCGGCACAAGTAATGGAGAACATCGCAGGCAGGACGGAGTTGTGTTGCCTATTTCCGGAAAATAAAGTATCCATTTCTAACTACTTTTCCGTACTTTTACTTTTACTTTATTTCCTTTCCGGAACTTCCTCCAGGGATAAAGAACTCTGAAAGACAGGTCGATAACTGTTTTCTTTCTATCCTCTGTCAAAGACTGTAAGCCTGACGACTGTCTCTCTCTAAACTACATTTCCGTTTCCTTGTTACTCAAGGCATTCCGTGCTTTGACATCTTCTCCAGTTTTTTTTTTTCGATGGTCTTAAGATCTGGACTCTCTGTCTCACTATTCTGTCTCTGTCTCTGTCTCTGTTTCTCTCTCTCTCAGTCACTGATTAGCTGATTATTTTCCACAGAACTAGCAGATGACATATCTAGCAAGGACATATTTACTGTGTACAGACTGTAAACTGAATATTACGCTTCAACCTTATATTGACCCGACTCCTAATAAACACTTACGAATATTCTGATTCGATTTAGGATCGGTGCTTCTGAAATTCTCACTCATAAATAAAAATAGTCTGCTCTCAACGCCCTTTTCTCCGATGCCATTTGTGTACATCCAACATAGACGATGAAATCCGCTTTTTATTCGTGTGCAGGTCACTGAATGATCTGAGGATAAAGTTTTTACTTGAAAAATATAGAAATACTTCCCACGATGTACTTAAAATCTTTTGGACTGATAACCAGTGGGTACAACATGTTAGCAGATTTATATACTACGAACTAAAACGACGACTGGAAATAGTTTACAGTTGATGTAATTATGCACGTGCTTGTAAACGTTGATACAGTATAATTATGTGCTTACTGGAGTTGATATGAGTACAAGGATGTGTTCCTTTTTTACTTTACAAACTTGATATTGTTGTAATGCTATATGTGACGTGTTGCATTGCTAAATACTATGTAGGAACTGTCCGACTGCTGTAATTCCATATGTGACGTGTTATATTGCTGTAATGCTATGTGTGACGTGTTATATTGTTGTAATGCTGTATGTGACTTGTTGTATTTCATTACATGAACTGTCAGACTGCTGTAATTCCATATGTGACGTGTTATATTGTTGTAATGCTATTCACAAGAGAGTGGCGTGACTGCCCCGGGATGGGAAGCTCAAGAATCCGATTGTAAGGGTCAATGACCTAACAATAAAGAATTTGAGTCTCTAACACTATAGTCTCTCTGTGTCCCCCATCACTCTCTCTCTCTCTCTTCCTGCCTAGGATTTTTTACTCTTCCCCCACCAGCCCCAATCTCTCTCTCTCTCTTTCTCTCTCTCCTGTTTCATAAAAAATTCTCCTGAGACCCTTCCCATGGCTTCGAATCACGAACACAGTCTGGCCTCTTCCATCACAACCCAAAATTCAATCTCTGGAAGGTCTCTGCCACACCACGCGAGAGCTGAACGCTCACAGCTTGTGTTAGGTCTGTGTTGAAGTAGGGGTCGGAGTAAGTGAATCTGCTCAGACCCTGCAGCGATAGAACACAGCTCTCACTTCTCTTGACTCGAATACCCTAATAACGCCCTTCTTTGGAAGACGAGGGAGACAGCGGTTACACGACTTCCTGACAAATGTCCACTCTAAACGAGACATCCATAACATAAAATTAACCGTTTAATAGCAAGAGATTGCAGTATGGCGTCGATTTATCAGCTACTTCCGGTCTCAGAGACAGTTCAGATCCCCGTGTCCGTCGAGTCTGTAATGAAAACTGTGGCAATCACTTTGCAGTAAAACTTTTGGCCAACCAACAATAATTAGACAATATTTAACAATATTAGCATATTAAACAGTATTCTGAGGCAGTCACTGTCTAAGACGAGTGATGTTGTCTTCTGTATCCCCGAGATGCTCCGTGTCCACAGACTAGGGAGGGGGGATGAGGAGTCTGCACGCAAACCGGAGGATAAAGAACGAGGCTGACAGGAGCAAAGTAGGACACGGGACACCAGTCGTGTTATTACTGTAAAATGTCACATCTCTTTCTACTCCCTGCTGCCCTTTTTTTCAAAAAAAGTAATCTCGTTCCAACTAAACAACGTAAATGTCGCTCAGAACTGTGGATCGGGTCAACAATCTACCGGTGAAAATGGCATTTGTCTTCTTCCGTCTCTCGCTCTTCTCTACGTGACTTTCTCTGTCTCTGTCGATTATTTGTCTGCAGGACGCGTACTAACCTCGAGCTTCTCCCAACCCACGTGATGTTGCTACAAGACCTTGTCTTTATTTCTCTCCGAGCTTTTACGTCCTCTTCTCAAATTCACAGCCCGCGGAACTTTAATTTTCTCTCTACATTCCACTGACTGTGGACCCCAAGGCAACGCCGTGTGAAGTCAATGCAAAGAAGATGACGATGGTAGTGCCCCCAACCTTCGACATCCCCCTCTCCTCATTGGTTTCTGGATAACCAGGATACTGAGTACATAGACCATGGAAGGGGTTGTGGGTACAGTAGGTAAACGAGACTGAACAAGTCATTAACCGTTCATTTACGTCATCAAACGCTCAGTTTACGTTCAACGTTCAAGGCTTTTGTGTAGAAGTACGGCTTCCTTGATGACACTGAAGGAAGCTCACTAACTCTCTGACCTTTTGCGAGGTGAAACTCGTCCCTTCTTGCTGAGGAAGAAGCAAGGCAGAAAGTAAAACTGAGAGATGCCGAGTGTGGTTAGCATGGCGGGATGCCTCGGGTGTAGTTGCGAGCTCAGAATGAAGAAAGAGCACATAAATGTGTGTTCTCTTTTGTGTGAATGTAGAGACAAAGGTTTTCTAGACAAATCGGATTCTCATTCGCGCTGAATTGAGGTCTGGATGTCGTCTGGAAATTGTAAGGTCAGTGATAATGTCCACTGGTCGTCTGCGGGCCCCTTTGTCAGTAGCTTGGGAGAGATAATGAGTCGAGAAGTGCCGGGAGACGACAATAAAGCGAGTGTGTCGTGACTGGTTGTGACATTATGAGTTGTCACGTGGGTTACATTACAGAAACTTTGATTCCAGTCTCCTTTTGTCACGTGACAACAGCTTCTCCCGTTACGTCCCGATGCACCACGACTTGCAAGCGGACCAGCAAATGATATTTCAAATAAAACATTTCAAGGGACTTTGTTTATAAAGATCTCATTGTTAAGAATTGTTCTTAGGGCTTCTGAAAAAAAATTAATTACATGCAGGCGGTGGACTTTTTTTTTCAAATTAGGGACCTGGCCCTGATATTCCCATGGATGTTAGTTTGACTTGAACTGGTCTCCATGCTAACAATTCACCGTAAAAATGAATTGCAGCTTTACACAAACACATCTCCGGAACTCATCGCACTGCGTTAACATCATCCTTTTGTAGGGTCTCTTATCAATATGTGGCAGCGTTTCTATTATGTTCATTTTTCGCCTCCCTGACCCTGTTGGTCCCTTTGCTCTCCAGCTTCTCCCTTTTTTCTTCTTTATTTGTGCACTTCCTTTTCCAGATGCTCGTGTCTCGTTTGCAGTTCTTTGAGCAATGTTTACGCAGTTTCTGTGATAGATGGCTTCTCGTGCTAAGAGACAAGCTTTGACTCTCCAGCGGCTTGCACCACCAAGACAATTTCATACCAAATCGCACGACCCCGGCGCCGACAAAGATGCACAAACAACGACACAACAGGCACGGTCTTCGGGTCCACTGCACATGTCCTCTGGTGGAAAGGTCATTCCCTCCCTCTAAACAAAAAAAAATTAAATTTGTCGCCGGAGCACGGAGCAGTGAGACAGGCAGGCTCCGAGTTCACAGAAGCGAGGACCGGTATGACGCATAAAAAAGTCAACAACAACAAAAAACAAACACGTGATCCATCAGGGGACAGTCTTTGTGGGAACGATGGACTGGCAGATGAATTCTTCCTTTTTGCAGTCAGGCTGACGGGACAAAGAAGATGCTGCGGCAAAGTTCATCTGTTACCTATTAATCAGGTGATATTGGGTTAGCTTATCACGACCTCGGTTCGAAACTATGTTATTCCA
Organism: Pomacea maculata; assembly: GCA_004794325.1. Lineage (NCBI taxonomy): Eukaryota > Metazoa > Mollusca > Gastropoda > Architaenioglossa > Ampullariidae > Pomacea > Pomacea maculata. Next base: position 11,436 of record SRHC01002652.1, read on the forward strand.
AATTTAATCTCGAGGTAGGTAACCTGAGTCTCCTGTGCGCATGTGTCCTTACACCACGCTCCTTCCTACTCAGCAATCACATCTGGTTTATTCTCTCATTTACCTCCGAGAGAGTTAAAAAAAAGAAAGTGATGATGCAGGCACACAAATGAAGAGCAATGGATGCTTTAAGGATGGGTAGGTTTTAAAGACTTGGCGTGCTGATGCAAATTAAGTTTGCAATACTATCTTGTGGGGGCGCTCACAAAACCTGTTATCTGAGCTATATAAAAACTAAAGTTCCGAAAAAAATCACCAGTAAAGGAAATAACTGTCTCCCAAAGATTCAAACACATCTCGGTCATTAGCATTTGCAACTTCCTTTCTTCTGCAAAAACATAGTTCACTAAGGATGTAGAAGTTTTTATTGAAGATACTGAGCCATGTCATCGTAGATTTGTCACGTGATTCTGCTGACGTCCAATCACATAAATAAAGATAAGCTCACATAAGAAACTATGTTGTAGTAAAGATTAAAGGAAACTCAACGAGGTTGTAATGTATTTGCCTGCTTTCCAAGCTGAGGAAATCGCGAAGAAGGAAAATAAACAAAAATATTGGATAATAAGACTGAGGTGAGGCTTATAGAGGGAGAGGAGCTGAGCACCGCCCTCCCGTAAAATTGGCCCCGAGAATAGGGAGGTCTCTGACACCCCATTCCCTAACGACGTGAGAAAGGTCACGGGACGACCTTTGCCTGCCTTTACAGGGATTTGATTTTATATTTGCATTAAAAAAAAAGAAAGACCACAAAAAAAGTGTTTGAACAAACAAGGCATAAAAATAAAAAATACTTTTTCCTCACATCAAGCCGGCCCTGAGGTGATAAAACAAAGCACAAAAAAATAAATGCAGGGAAGAACAGATAAATAAAGAATGCACCAGTGTGTTCAGACGTTGACGATTTTCCTATGGTGTCAACTGAGAACAAATTAACTTTAGTTTTATTTCAAATACATCGGCACAGGCAACTGTAAAAATACAGAAAATCTTTCTCCTCCTCCTCCTCTTCCTCCTCACACACACTTTCTTCCTCCCTCCTTCTCTCCGGTGAATAGTATGGAAGAACAGCAAAGAAATTGATTGTAAATAAGCCTTTCTGTCATTTAAAAATGTAAGCTCTGTCCTCGGTTTTGAATAGAATGAGTTACTACCACACCAGGTAATGACTTACCAGAGTGAAGCAGTCGCTCCAGTCGACCATGAAATTTTTCCCAGACAAACTGATCACGGATGGGTGCACATGTTTTCTGTATGTATGTGTGAGCGCGCACTTGTCTAGTCAAATTTTTTTAATGGTTTCGTCGAGCAAACAGACGTGGTGTTTGTGAGCGCGTGTTGCCATCCCCGGATTCACAGGCGCGTGGTCAGGTAAAGGAAGCTGCCGGTACTTGTGTCCGCCCGTCGTTAAGCGGCTGATGCTTTGTGTCGACAGCTATGAGAGGAGGGGCAGGCAGGGGAGGCAGGGTGCAATAAAACCTCCGACACTTCACCAAGTGCGCAGCACCGCCGCCGTTCCGGTCTGAAGCGAACGCCAAGAGGCAATCTCTTGCCCCCTTACCCCACGACCGTTCCCTCTCCCCCTTGCCCCCTTGCCCCCCTGTGTCCAGAAAGATCGGACACCGACGGTATAGAATTGCGTCCCCTTGTCGAGAGTTGGCGGACCTGTTAACAATGTGCGGCACTCATCGTTTCCATGGCGATTTTTTGAAGCAGAACTTCCGGACCGTGGGATGAGATGGTGGGATCACCTCCATCCTCGCTCTCCTCCTGTTTTCTGTATCATTGCTGATAGGGTGGTGTGTAGACCAATTACCAAGTTAAGGAAGAGAGCAGATTTTGTAGCAAGGAACTTATATAAATACTGTATTCCTTTGCCTTCTAGAGGTTTTTTTTTTCTATCACTAGGTCAGCAGTTGAAAAAGTTTATTACCACCATTAATCATCATCATCATCCTAATTAGCGGTATTGCTGCTTCTGTTTGCTGCTCGTCTGGGGTTATGCCATCTAAATCTCACTTCTTTTAAAAAAAGAAAATACTCGGAAATGATTGGCATTTAATTGGACTGTGTGACCAGCAGGTTTAAACAATTTCTTCTTTCTACATTCTGACGATGTGCAGATTCAATCAACGGCATTTAATAATAGGAGTCTTCTTTCTTAATGCACAAGCTATCCATTGTTATTTTCATTAATTAAACCCTGATATGTGTGTGTGTCTGGAACAAATGGGGAAAGGTAGTTCGAGAAATTTCTTCAAAACCAGGAATGTTATTGCCATACGCGGGTCTTTTTAATACTTCCAAATTTTGTACTTGATGTTTGTAAAGTTGTAATGAGGGTTGGACAGCGTGCGCGCGCGCGTGTGTCTCTGTGTGTGTGTGTGTGTGTCAGGGAGTACTTCTTGGAGTTCGTGTGTGCATGTTTGTTTGCTCCTTTATTCTTTTCATCAGCACAATCAGTCTGCAAACAAAATACAAAAACACAACAAATTGATGGAGTTGGAAGCTGCACCAAACTTTCCCCCTGAGCAGATCACTCGACAACTATTCTTAACATCACACAGACGCGCCAGAAAAACACACAAAAACTGCCACCAAATAAATAAGAGCACGCGCTGGGAAATCTACGTTGACGATCAGACAGAAGAACAAGAAGAGCAGAACTGAGCCTCGGTCCCAACATGCTCATCAGAGCGTTCTGCCGAACAGTTCGAGTAGTTTCCCCTTTTAATCCCGTTGGACCCAGCGCGGATACCCGAGCGATGGGTTCTGATCTTGTTTGAACCGCTCGATCGACCGCCTAAACTGCCCAGCAATTTTGGTCTTTGCAAAGGAATAAAGATCTTTAGTTATTTCATTCACACTGACATGAGACTTTCTGTGCTTCTTATTTTTTTTTTTTTTTTTTTTTTTTTGCTTTTGGGGGAAACGTTCAATAGCAAAGAGGTTCTTCCAAGGGCCCCGGAGCTCGCCGTCTTTTTCATCCTAATCGAATCTTGGCGGCACATACCGGGAGACTTGTAAGGCATTCCTGCGAATAATCTATAATCTAGTCCGTGTGTGACTGGAGATATAAAATCAGCAAAAGTGCCACTTGAGCCGTATCACAGGTCTTTGCAAACTATGATCGTGGGGACAAAAGAGCGGGAGTGGTGTGGTCAGTGGGACAGAAGGTTTGGTTGTTGTGATCGATGGCATGAGTGGCATTCATGTTGTGACCAGTGGACATTCCTGTCAAGATCAGCGGTCAGAAAGATAATTCCGAAAGGAAAATTATTTATTAAAGACACCTGACAATATCCGTTGTATGGCTATTGTTCATCTGGATGATTCTGGATCATAAAACACAATCCATGATTGACCAGCAAGAGATCGTTAAGGATTATTTCCCTTGCCTCTTTCAGCACGTGTAACTTTACCCTACACAAGAAAAATAAACGTTGCACGGCTAATCAATGCATAACTAATCAAGTTATTCTTGGAAAGGCGGATTTTACTCTCACCTCGTTTTCTTCTCGCCGAACAGACTAATTAGAACCCGATAAAGAAGTTCCTTTCCCAAGAAAAGTAATCAAGCTTAATTAGCTTTATCTCAAAACTAATCTCTCTCTCTCTGCTGTGCCTTTCTCTGCCTCTCCCCTCCCAGACTCCTCCTTGTGGAGCGCCATGACAAGCGTGCTGTAAATGATGTCGCTGTATTCAGACGGCTGATGTGGATGAAGGTCCCTATAGATACCACTAATGTCAATGGCGTACATCTATGGAACAGCTCTTCTCGACGAGAAATCGATGCTGTCGTCGGACTTTTCGTTGCCAGTGCGAGACTTGCACTGCGAGCTGGCAAATCTCGCGAGAGTTTAACCTGTTCCGGCTCCGGCGCTGCAGCGACAAGCATCTGTGGACTTTAGTGCCTGAAGCGAATAACCGAAACATGGCAGCCAGTTTCACACAGAGACTTTATTAATGTCATTTCCCAGTGGATTTCTATTCGGTTAGACAGACATCGAGTGATAACCTTTTTTCCCTCGCCAGCGTTCCAGAAAGTTCACAAAAAATGATTTAGAGCATTCTGCTCAATAACACTCCCTCCTGGACGAAGACAAAACTGTCTGAGGCAGACAACTCGTACACCGAGAGGGAGTGAGCGCGCCTCATTTCCCCGTTGAACAGGCAAAAGGGAGATAATCGTTGAAGTTTAAATTTATTGCTAGTCCACACGCGAACGATGGATTCAGACAGAAGATTAGTGAACATAAAAGATGTCTTTCTGATTGTAAATCTTACCCTGAGCTTAGAGGACAACACGAGCAAGAACATCGCTGGAAATTGAGCATAAAGTATCACAAAGACATATTCCGGTGGTATTTTATGACGAGGAGGCACGAGAAATATTAATCATACCTGGATTTGTCTAGAAAACAGGAAATGATGAAAGGGTAGTATTTCTAAAATTACCGTCGTCTGCCTGAGCTGAAATTCGAAGAGAAAAGATGCAGTCATCAGCAAAAAGTAAACCCCAAGACACAATGTGCTGTTGGTGAATGTTCTTCTTGAGACTCGGAGTTAGTTTGTGCTCATTGTCATTTCCTGCAGATACTGATGTGATAATGTGATAATGAACAACCCGATCATGAAGAAAAGAAATGTTGCACTCGTGTTGCCCTTTCAGACGATTTCAGCCGTTTGAAATTGACACCTGAATGAACATCCTTAAAATGTTTTTGAACTGAATTGCACTCAGACGCATATAACTCGAGACATTCTGAATCCTTTTAAATCTTGTTTAATCCGAGATAAACTGCCTTGAAAATCTCTCGCCCTTCTCCTTTAAAAATACGTTTTGAAATACGTCGCCACCAACTCCCGCCAGCTTGCAATTTAATTGTGCGATAAATTATCCCTGAGTTATAAAATTGTAGTTTAGCACCGAAGCTAACCATCTTCAGATGTTTGCAAGAACACCTGAGAATACTCGTAAAGCTCTTTTAGTGGAAATTCAGAAAGAAATGAGATATCGTCCCTGTAGTATAGAGAAATAAACAGAGAGAAGAACATAAAGGCAAAGAATAAAACACTTACAGAGTACAAGGCCCTCAAGCTAATGATGTCACATTTTGACACCTGGCCACAGATGGCTGGACACCAGCGAGTTTACTGATGCAAAGAGGTTAATTTAACGTAATTAGTAAAAAGAGACTGAATGCATAAACAATATAATATTGAAATAAGTGTGAGTGTCCACAGAATCGCGCGCTCCAGTGGTTACGATGTCCATCTCGTCGGCGAAAGACAGACACAAGAGAGCAAATAGGAATGAGGACAATGGATGAGCATGGACGTATTAAAATAATACAGTAGATACTGCACAGTAGACCAATACATATACTCTGAGCCGGACACAGAGGTCGTAGGAATAAACCTGAATAACTGCTTTATCTACTATTCATGGCTATCCAAAACACGGGACTGGAGGGGTGGGTAAGACGTGGACCTATTTTCTGCCTGCTGACTGGCTCACAGGTCTGAGCGATCCCCCACCACCTTCTGTTCACTTCTACCCCCCCCCCCCAACACACACACACACACACACGACCCCGACCCCGACCCCACCCCTCACCCCCATCGGAGGTACCGTCTACTTCCTGTCTCCAGCTAAGGCCTGAGAGAAGATTCAACTCCACTGTCGTCTCCTACAGACGCTTCTGACGCGACTAACTGTGATGAGTGCAAGAGCAGACATCCGGCCAAGCTACTGGGCTTGATGGGTTTAAATAACCCGAGAGGCTATCAGGAGAAACGTGCGGAAGTTCTTCCATCACGTAGCCACGTGAGACTGCTTCACAGCTCGCAAGCTACGTCCAGATGCCAGACGGTGACCACAGATCGACAGGGTCGAAATGACAATTCGCCAGGAGAGAAGAAAAGGTGAGAATCGTTTGCAAGCAAAGTGAAGATGACCGAAGATCGACCGAGCCAAGATGATAATTTGCCGGGAGAAAAAAAAAAAAAAGGCGACAACCCTAAACGTGACAGAGGCGAAAATCGTCAGCAAGGGAGGTTACTAAGCGGCGGTGCGGACAGGGGACCCCTGACCAGACATCATGTGCGTGGCAGACTACGAGGCGAGGAGTGACGTCACACCTTCACACATTATCGGGGCTTCAGGCCCGGGGACGAGGCCGCCCCCGACTGGAGAAGCCGTCAGACTGGAAAGAATGCCTCGGGCACGTGCTGCTCACCCCGACATCAGCCTCTACCCGGCACCGCTCTCCATCGGGAAGAGTGGGGCTGCTGGAGATACATTTCTTGCGATCGAAATGCATCTTCAGAAGCCACCTCAATAGATGAGAATCCCTTTGACTGCGCTAGGAGTTGCTTCCATTTTCGACACACAGGTGGCGCTGTCGTCGATCGCGACATTGACAGTAACCTGGACCGCAGACCATCGAAGACTACGAGACTCGTCCACGGTATGTCGGTGGCTGTCCCTTAAAAGCAGACACGAAGGCAGTTCCCATAATGATATCTCGAGAACTTCTTTCCCTAACTTGTAATCTTAAGTAAAATTTATGATCTGAACAAATTGTTCTCGTTATAAGCAGGAAATGTAGGTAGGACAGGATCACAAATAAACACAATTTATGGGTGAGACCAGGGAGCCCGGTTATTGCATTATCACTTGGAATAGATTCTCAGGGTAACTTCACTAGACAGAGTGAAGGTCTCCTAACATTAATGACAACGGGTAGGACAAACATCAACCACCCCCTCCATGTCAATAAGAGTGCATGTCTTGAAGGGAATGGAAGAACTCTTGTCTAAGAGTTTCTAGGCCGTTGAAGTTTTAAAACATCTCAAACACCACAAGCCTCGTTTTCACAACGAGCATAAAAACTAAAAAGTTAGATGGAACTACACACGATTCATTCCAGGCAGGTGTCTTAGAAGTATGCAAGCACCCTTTGGCCTTCCGTGGTGGAGTGGTGCAAGGCGAGTTCAAAGCAACCATTATGTGCGATGTTTTCGCTGTTCAAATACTTTCACTAGTCTCCTGGGAGGATATCGTCCGAACCCATTTCGATAAATATTTAGAAACAGTCTCACGGGGCTCAGACGCTAGTCGCTTATTGTGTATGTACATCTGGATGGGAAGGAGGAACTGTTACCATGGAAAATCGCGAATGTTCGGCCAAGATATGCTGGAACTTTCGGTTATCAGCTCGAACACATCTGGCTCCCTCGCTCTCTCTCTCTCCTTCTCTTTCTCTCTCTCTGTTCTTTCCCAGTCGTGTAGACTTGCCAGTGAGCAGGAAACACTGATGCAGCTAATAAAGTCTATAGCTTTGCACTGGTATCCACGATGTCTTTGTAAAGAGGAAGGATTTGTTTTTCTCACAGAGACGATACTTCATGGCAGACGTGTCTGTACACTCCTGTATGTAGAGCCCGGGCTTTACCAGCTTAAGGAGACGTAGACTTCCAACATTTCCTCTCACCTGATTTATGTTTTTCGTGGCTTTTATCTAGAACAGGCATAGTACCTTCATTTGATGTAAAAGATTATTAAATCTTCGTATCTTTAATAAAAAAAATAATTTTTAAACCTGTTCTTCTATTAGCCTCTTCACCTTCTGCACGAAACTGCGCTCTTCATTTTTAAAAAAGTTCAATTACTGGGAGGTTTTCTGCTCTCACCTGCCTTTTCTTTGTATAAAAACAACCATCACGCCCATCCATTCCTTCAAAAAAAGATGAAAAGCGAAAAAGCAGGAAAAAATATTTAAAAAAGAAACTCCCGGCATCCGAGCGATGTTAAAGTTCTGACGATAAACAAAACCTCGGGCAAAGACGCCTCGTACCAAAGACCAACAGGTGGTGCGTTGACAGCCTGATAAAAACTTTCCAACTGTGAGCTCTGATCTCCAGAAAGAAAAGCAAAGTAACAGACTTTTTTTTTCTTACAACCAGACAGCTTGTTAATGTAGATCTTGGCTGTTCTTGCAACTGTCAAGCTAGAGAACATGTGACACCGGCTTAGATATCCTGAAAAAAAATGGTATATGACGAACGCTGTCTTGAAGCTTTTCCACTGACTAACCCTGATCATTATTTTCGTTGTCTGGGTCCAGCTTACAACAAAAATGTATGACTCATTTTTTTTAGCTTATTGAAAAAATCCCCAGATTAACCCACTTCTCTCCAGGTTACCTGTGTAAGTGCCAAGGTAACCCCCATATATCCCCAGATGACCTTAATCAGTCGCTAGATTTTACCACCAGTCTATCCCCAGATTACTCCCATCAGTCTCCAAATAACCCCCATATGTGCCCAGATAACCTTAATCAGTCGCCAGATTGTACCACCAATCTATCCCCAGATTATATCACCAGTCTATCCCCAGATTACTCCCATCAGTTCCCAAATAACACCGTACTGTTCATCTTTGTCTCCATACTGCCGCCATCGGTAGTCATAGCGACAGAACGCCAGAATTCAGCTGAGGAAATTTTCTATTGATCATAATAAATATATTATGCAAAGAAACGTTTCTTGTTCAAATCCAAAAATGAAGGACTTGAAGTCACATATGCATACTAACAGCTATATATATATACGCACATACATGTACACTAAATGTGCACAAGACAAATCTTTTGGTTGGTTGGTTGGTTGGTTGGTTGGTTGGTTGGTTGGTTGGTTGGTTGGTTGTTTGTTTGTTATTGTTGTTGTTGTTCAGTGTCGTTTGAGCAGTAGTCAACGTCTCATTACTGATGCTGACGTTTCCAATGACAACGTGGAAAGTAATGAGTTTTTTTTCTTTATGGCGATCGGTTCAGATGTAGCTGTGGCCTCTAAACACAGCCTCGTGCCTATACCCTGTACTTGCATCTGTGCTGTTCGACTTTTCGTACAAATGTAATGAATGCTCATATATGGATAGATGTGTGTTTTGTGAATTTGTTTCCTGCAAAAGCTTGAAGCTGAACAGGAGAATGATAAATATTGGTAATTATTCTGCCTTTTGGAATTTCTTGATCAAAAAGAAAAAAATAAATACATCTCTTCAGCATCATTTTAGACACAGACATCTCTGCATTCTGTCCGAGTACTCTTTTGTGTGTCGTTAATATTTTTAGTTGTACCTTTCGAGCCACCTCTTATATCCCCGATGGTCTTCTTTTTACTTGTTTATTTTTATTCTGTCTACTTTTCTGTCTGTCTGTCTGTCTGTCTGTCTGTCTGTCTGTCTGTCTGTCTGTCTGTCTGTCTGTCTGTCTGTCTGTCTGTCTGTCTGTTTTACAATACATAGCTTCAAGAATTAATATCAAGAAACTAGACTGGTGTAGTCAGCCATCCATCACACACACACACACACACATCCACACACGCACTCACACACACACACACATAGAGGAGGGGAGGCTGGAGGAGGGGGAGGCTGGACAATCAGTTTTCCCCAGCGGCGGTCATAAGTCGATCTACAGGCAGTCATCCGGAGAGAGAGCTCTTTCAATTTTCTTGTGCACACAGTCACTTTATAAGTGTAATAGCTCAATCAAGTAGCGTGCATTGAGGACGGCGACTCGAGGTTGTAAATAACTGCAATAATCCAGTGATTATATCCACTTTGATATGAAGGCTGCCTTCCAACATCCGGGCATTACTCTCAGCATCAGAAGCTGGGATTGCTATGTCTTCACAAATAGTGTTTGCGGTGACTCGGATACAAAAAGGGGGATTCCAGCACGTGCATTACGCACGAGAAATGTGGTTGGTTTTTTTTAAAAATTATTTTATGTACCTGACCAAAGTTTCATTTCTATCAGTCTTCATAGACAATCGTAGACAACTGCATAGACAACTATATACGACAATACGCATCGTTGCAGACATTTTACGCTTTGTAATTTGCATGCACATGTATGTGTAGGTAGGTAATGTGTGAGTGCGTACATGTATGTGTACACGCGTACATATGTCTGCGTACATATAAGTGTATATGTGAACGTGCACTCGAGAATGTGTGAGAGAGAGACCAGACTCCTTCATATTAGCTTACCTCCCGATCGTCATAGTATCGATATATTTTTTAAAAACCTGCAAACTGATAAACTACACTCCTGAAGTCTTCCACCTTGAAACCTAGAACATACGACCACAGAGTACACACCCACAAGTACTATAATAAAACAGAATTACTGTTTGAGGAGAAGTACCCACCTGTGGGTGGCGACGCGCCTACAGTGCAGATGAAGAAGCTCAGTAAAGACAACTCTGCCGAGACGGAAAGGCCAATCCAGAGTCCGAACCACCACCAGGACGGAGAAGCAGCGACAGCCGCGACTGACGTGGTGCCGACGACTACAGCAGAGTGTAGTCAGTGGAGGGACCGCCTGTAGACCCTCTGGTCGCTAGCTCAGCCATTGCCAGACACGGTCTGGGGAGGTACAGGCCTGCCTGCTACGCCTGCCTGGTGCCAACCAAACTATGGATTCCTGCTGCGCCCTCCGCCAGTCACTTCCTTCATAGATATGTGTATGTCCTCGTGCTTTCCTTTGTTTTTTTGTTTTTGTTTTTTGTTTTTGTTTTGTTTTGTTTTTTGTTTTTTTGTTTTTTTTTGTTTCTTTGGGGATTTAGTTTTACCTAGTAGCCCCTTTCTTTCTCTCTCCTTTCTTTCTATTCCCCCGTCGCTGTCGTCAGGTTTCGATCTGCTTTAGATCCATCAACAAGAGTGTGTTGAATGAGCATGTATGTATGTGCGTGCGTGCGAGAACGCGCGTGTGCATACGATTGAATGAGTGGGTGACAAAGAGTTAGAGATCCATGTTTGGCAAGTTTGATATATGACTGTCGTGTAGTATTCTACCATGGTAATATATTCGACAAAATTTGTCCATTGCAAAAAAAGAGTCCCCAAAGTGGGGTTCTTGCAAAACGAGGCGACGCCTTTCAAACAGTCAGCAGGCTTTGGGATCGTTAGTCAACAAGCTACGATGATTTCAGTCATAACAGCTTTATGAGTCTATTTACAGAGTATTTTTCTGTCGGCCACAAATCAAGGGTCTCGTCGATGTCTTCATCAGTGGCCTTTTCTTCGCTAAGAAATGTCTTAAGAACTGAGAGTTCCTGATCACACCGACCCCCACTGTCCACACAAAGATGTCGGCCTGAAAGCCTGTCGTAGGTCATCTCAGAAAGGGTCATCAGATGTGATGATTTTTTTAAAACGAGAGTAAGACAAGTACAGCTATATAGTGACCTCGCGGTGACCTCAGTCGTAAGAATGGAGCGGGTTTGACACTTGGCTCCATCCTCCATTCTGTTTGCCGTTTTCAGATTAAACAAACATATGGCGAACTGGACAAATCTCGGACATAAACAGACTTCAGAGTCTGGGCTAAATTTAACAAAAAGTTTTCAGGCTAAGACCAAAGGGAGCTAAATAAAATGTTTGAGGGGAAAGATGTTTTCAGACTTAAACCAAGGATGTATGCTGAGCTGGACAGAAGTCAGATTGTAAAGACAGCACAAGAATTTACATTGAGCTGTGCAGACGTTTCCAGAGCTCGGTGTATGGTGTTGAAAGCAAATGAGATGGCGGACGTCAGATGCAGCTGGGTGTCATGCCAGCCCAGGGACGCCATAGTCTGGCTGGTCAATGACCTGCTGTGAGCTGCATGAATTACGGTTTGTACACAGCTGCAAGCAACACTTTTGTAAATTGTAAGCCAGCTTCCAGTGACTGGAATACGAGTTTCATTTGGAAAAAAAAATTGTTTAAAAAAATAAATTCTCCTTTTTCATTGGTGGTTGTTTTTATGGTTTGGTCCTCGGTCCCCGTTCGACTTTTTTTTTTTCTCTCTCTCTCTTTGTCTCTCTCGCTAGCTTAATACCATCTCTCCTCGTATAATCTATCCATCAATCTGTCTTCGGTGTCTCTGCTTCTTGTCGAGGAATCAGTCACACAAATACGGCATATACATAGCCTTATAAGGGCAGATAATCAAACGATCGAACAGACAGACAGAAATTACTGACGCACATGGTTCATCGACCCCACGTTCTCTGTGCCCCTTAAAGCTACACTTCACTGGCTCAAGTTAATCCCTTACATTTTTTACCTCATTTTTTTCCCTCAGTCGTTCAGTCGTTAAGCTGTCTCTAGCAGCTGTTCAGCTGAAAGCCAGTCAACCGCCGGACGCTTGCTGCTACCCTCTTCACTCTTCTCCCGCCCCATCCCAAAGAGCCATAGTTCGTTTATTTAGCAGGAAAGTGCTTCCACCTTGCCGCGATTTCGCACTATGGGGAAGAGGGAGTGAGGAGGAAACCGGAGTACCAGGAGAAAATCCCCCGACGCCCAGACCTGCAAACAGGTGTCATATACAGAGAGTGTCCCGAGACGAGATCTGAACCCTGAGCAGCTCCCTGCAGTGGTGACAAGCGAGTGTTTTAACAACTACACTGAGGACGTCAGCATTACACTCGGTCCGTGTAAGCCCAGGATGTTCAACATGTTGGTGGTGTAGTTGAAGGTGCTGTTGTTATTCTCTAGAAGGTAAGCTTAAAATAGAAGTACTGCCTTTCAGTAAATAATTGACGATGTTTACACTGCACTTGCTAAACTGTCAACAGTTTAATTACCTAAATGTTGGTTTTTGTGTGTTACACTGTTTCATTAGCAGTTTCATATTGTATGTCACCATTCAGCTCAGAGCAGGGTTTCTTCATCCTCCACTAAACAGAGCATCTTACTCTCCAATCAAGACTGTTTGCAATTTAATGTGCTTGTCCTTGACTTCAGACTCGGAAATATATCAACTATAGCTTCACCACAGATGATAAATGGTGGAAAATCACATCAGGGCAGCTGGCAGAAACTGGTCACAACCCTACTCACTGTTCCTTCTGGTCACAGACTGAATAAAAGAAAAAAAAAAGAAGCACCCAGCTTCTACCTGTTTCCAGCCGCCATACATCTTGGCGAAATGTACTTTAAAGTTCACGAACCATCGTTTTAACAAAAATGCAGAGACCATTCTGAAATGAAAATGGAATTCCATCCCGTCCCATCCTGAAGGCCCTTCATTGGTAGCCTAGCATCGCTGCTCCCGCAGGCTCCGGGCTTTTGCTCTGTTGTACACAACTGTCTGTAGTTCCGTCGTCACGCCAGGGGTCAGCACTGGTGTCTCGCCATCGACAAGCAGATGAGACGACGTCTGAGGCCGCCATGTTTGCTCCCTACTGGCAATGACAGATGATGTGCCACTGACAGTTAGCATGAGCAAAGTCGCCACACACAGAGCCTGGTCTGTTAATTCCTCCAATACTACCTATATGTTGTGGTACTTACTGTATTACTATATATACATACACGTTCAATGTGTTCTGACTGCTAATTACATTATTTACAAGTACGTGCTACGTGATACGTCATACACAGTACTTGCAACTATAAGATATGAGTGCGATAATTATTACTGTGAATTGTTTGTCTTGTTCTTCGATAACGTGCTGAGAATGGTACGTGCTGAGAATGGTATTTCTAAATGTGATAATGTGCAGAGAGTCATTGCACGTAATAAGAAATTCCAGAAATTTATTTACTTGTGTACAGAGGGATAGCGCCGTGCTTTGCTTGCTTATAACGGAACTTCTTAAAAGGGGAAGTTTAGTCACAACTAGTTTTTCTGGGGTTGATTTCTGTTGATAATTCTTGTCAGCTTTCTAACTTCATTAGCATCAAGCTTATTCACGTGCAGAACAGTGGAACGCTTGCATTCTTGACTCCCGTTCTATCTTGACAGGTTGACAGCTTGTGTTTGGCGACGGAGGGGCACGATGCTTCCAGTGAAGCCGACACGCGACTCGCTCTCTCCCTCCATCTTTTTTTATCCTTTCTCCCCTCCCCAATCTCTTTTCTCTCTTTCTCATCAAGGTAGTAGAGGTAGTCTCAACTGGCTCTGCGTAATATATTTCTTTTCCTTTGGAGCCACCTGTAATATCCTATAACAGAGAAAATAAACATGTTCTGGAACAATATCCCCCAACCAAACATAGCCAACAATCTTCCTGTAGACGAAGAAAATATGATTGCAGATTTGATGACAATCAGACAAACAGTGTTGATTTACATACAAATACCCATATACACTATCACACAAACGTATCGCCAAGCAATGCTTTATATATAGGATTAGCCGCGCTGCGATGTGTTTTCAGAACTTTGCTCTGTGAAAGAACTTTACAAGCTATTCACAAAGCTTTATCAATATGCATGACGGATCTGTTGCAAAGTATTCATTACATTGTTGTCTATGATGGATGAGTAACGAGGTATTGAAGCTGCCTTTCTGTGCGGCGGAGCTCGCCTCTGGCAAACAAAGCGACGGGCGAGGACCTGGACAGGCAACTGAACAGCGTGAACCACTTACATGGTGTCAGTGATGGAACCGCTACAAAATACACATGCTGCAAGGTATTGCATTGTTGTGTGTGTGTGTGTTTGTGTGTGTTTGTGTGTTTTTAAGATAGTTATTGAGTACGTTGACCCTTCTTTGACTGGTAATCGTTATTTATGGCGGCGGATCAGGAGGCAGGACTTGTCAAGGAGAGAAAACCTTTTTAGACATCGTGACAGACGGGGGTGCAGTTTTGAATGAGAATTCCCATCTAGTGGGTATTAACATTTTAAAATTCCTATTCCATCTTCTTTACGTAAAAAACAAGAAGTGAGATGGCAGTGAGCCTGAGTCTGTGGAAGAAAGGGAGTGGCTGGGGAATTGCCTGGGCATGGGTCTGGGAATGTTTAGGATGCCAAACTCCAAAGATCCCTTTCAGAACATTATGCAATCGGTACTGGCAGCATCCTTGTCTATTATAACCACATCAACCGTGCATTCTGCTCAGATAACGCCTTTATTTATTGCAGACCGAGTAATAAATGAAGCATTCATGGACCGCCTCTCTGCAGAGGAAAACAAATTATCGGGGCATCAAAAAAGTGATGCATCTATTCATTCCTAAAGGCACTTCAAAGGATTGAACGCTTACAGCATGCAAGAAATTATGATCAAAAATGATTTTATTGTCGAGATTGAAATGATTTGAAGCAAGAAATGTTAGAGCAATACATTTAGAGATTCCTAGAATCGTGTTGTTTGGCAAAAAAAACTTAAACATTTCTTATGCCGTACATCGTGAAACCCCGAAGACTGGTGAGGATGATAGAACGACAAACCACTCCTGTGTCTGTCTGTCTTGGTCAGCAACTATTAACTGAGTTACTGGTGCATCATTTACATCGAGTTGATCTTTTACACCATCACAATGTATCGCCTGTTCCAGTTCAAGAATTATAAATGTCAGTCTAGGTCGTGTCAAGGGGGCAAAGCTCATTGGTTGCTTAAATTTTAAAAGTTAGTGAACGGCATGTTCGGATTCCATGTGTTTTGTTTTCTTTCTGTTGGGAAATAGGGCACATTATTCAAACTTCTGTTTAGTTTTGCAGTTTGTGTGGAGGAGGTCCTCAACCTATCGACACGCAGACACGAACTGAAATATTTCCTCCTCTTTCACTCTCACCCCACTCACGCCTCTCTTCTGTCTTCTGTCTCCGTCTATCTCGTCCCTCAGATTCCACACACACACACTCCACGCTCCCCAATCTCACTCAAAGTCAGCTCTACGTCTCTCTCTTTCTTGTTTGTTCTAAAACCGGAGCCGCTATATTTTTTTTTCTCCATAATTGCTCATGCCCAACGAAGTTGTGTTCCTTCATGATGCTTCACGCAAAATGTACATCCGTGCACTTTGGCATCCACCACCCACAACATGGCGACTAACTACCGCCACTCAGCCACTCTCAGCCATACTTGGCAGGTTGTTTACAGACAGCCGCAGTGGCAGTTGCATGAAGTTATCCTTCACGGCCAACCTTTTGGCACCGACACCTTCTGTTTCATTAGACGGAAAATGTCTTCTTCTGTGGACCATCTCAATCTCTGTTTTCACTCTTTCCCTTCTCTTGAGACCATAACCCAACGTAGAGAACCGCAGCTGGGTCTCATAATGAAGGCCTCACCTTCTTCATCCAATGATTTATCTGTTCTGTGAGTGTGTGAGGGGGTGAGCCAAGACCCTATACACACCCTACTGATGGCTACGCCTGACGAGACTTGACCGTAAAGTGTATAATATGCTCGTTAAGCTTTTTAGGAAGGTGTGTGGTGAGTGGGGCACTCGACCAAAATGTGGTCCAATTTCTCCGTGCATTGTTGTCACAATCAAGACATGCACCTCCCTGTTACTGGTCAAAGTTGTCTACTGCTGCGATTGTCCGTGAGAGATGGACAAATAGTTCATGCATGAAATAATTCACAAGTCCTTCTTGCCATCATAGAAACAGTACTGAGCGACTTTCTAATGTGCTTGGCTCAACTCGCACAGGTAGCAACATTCTTCTTGGCACCGGCGCGGCTACGGTGTGCCTTTCAAAGACATTCCTTGCCTGCAGCCATCTTGTGGCTTAGTGCATCACCGGCTTCCCCGCTCCTTTTAGTTGATTTGTTTTGTTTCCCATTTCTTACGCGCTGCCAGCTCCAAGTCTGTAAGAGAAGGAGCAAGCTAGTGCACCTCCACTGCGATGTTTCTTGGACTGGCCGAGTGGAAGGCAATGTTTCTCGAAGAAGCACGCAGGTTAATGGCGTCCCTTTGTTGCTTGTTGAACTGCTCTTAGAAGCCAAGGCTGGTGAGCTGGAAAAAATGGCAAAAAAATGGGTTCTTCACCCAGACTTTCGCAGAATGGTATCTTTCATTGATCTTTACCCAATCATTAGAAAACAAACTTGCACCCCACTAGTTCTTTAAATTTCCGAATAATGTTGTCCTTAAAAAGTCGTTTTGGCGTCGTTGTAGTCCTTCCTGCATGACGTTAATCTTGTCGTCTGTCCTGCGCCATGATTGCGTTCGTGTCGGACAAAGAAGTCAAGAAGATCAATGGATGTTAACCCGACTGAGAGCATTAACTTTACCTATACACCTTTCTGTACTCCAGTTGCAAATTAACAGAAGAGCACACTGCCGGAGTCTTTTGATCTTTTGTGAGTGGTGCGTCTGCAGCAAACAGACAGGACGTTTGCAGAGATCGATAGGACTACCAGGTCCCTTCTGAACAGAGCAAGCACATCCTTGAAGAAAAAAAAAGAGAGAGCGACGTACAGAAAAATAGGCATTCAGATAGACGGAGAAAAAGATGGAGGAACGGAGAGACAGATATACGAGACTGAAGACAGATACGAGGAAGACACATAAGCTTCTTTATGATGAAAGGAAGCTGCTATCACACTTTTCCGCTCTTTGAGTTCGTCAAGGCAGAAGGTCCGATAAGGTGCCGAAGTCTTTACTGAGCAGAAAGCAGAGATAGAAGAAATGAAGGGAAGGAAGGAAGAGAGAATGAATCTGATTTAGTTCCTAACTGATATTACATGCTTATCCCGTCTTATACTCCAAGGTCTAGCGACATCAAAATGAGACAGAAAAGCAATATTTCGTGATACATCAGTCTATTGAGTAAATATTTTGTATCCGATACTATTTTACGGATATTTACAGATTTCACTTTGCGTGTCCTACAAAGCTAAAAGTAAAATTTATTTACCAAGATTTTCTTTGATTGAAATAGCTCATGCTGTCTTTGAGGCAATTACCAAATTCTTTGTTCGGGTTTCTTCGGGTTCCAAGAAGAAAGTTAGCATAAAGCTACATATAATTTTGAAAGTGTTTTTGAAAGTGTAACCTCGGTTTCATGGCAGAACATTATTATGATAGCTATTTAGTTCACTTAAAAAGGATTAAAACACAAATCTAATTAGTTTTTAAAAATGTAAAAAATAAATGATTATTCTATCGATATATGATGCTATTCATTAGTATCTAATTTGTGAAGTTCGCATTCTTGCTTCTGAAATATCTCAAGATACATTTTTATATCTTATTTGCTGCAGTTGTGACTGACAACGTCAGTTTTGCATTGAAAACAAAGTCATCCCTGCGCTGACAACAAAGTCAATCTTGCACTGACCACATAGAGAATTACGCCAATATTTATTTTTAACCCAAAAGAGCATTTCCCCCACTAACATAGCATTCAGTTTACTTAGTCAATGCGACCTCTCTTCTCAACTTGTACAGTCTGGGATCAATTATCTCAGCGGCGTCTCGATACTTCAGATGATGCGAGAGAAAAAATGGCCAAGAACAAAGTCTGTGACTCGTTTAACGACGCCACCACAACCGCAACTCCATCAGCGATGGTCTACATGGTCTTCATGGTTAGTATTTCAGTCCTTAGCGGGCACTAGGCCGACTGTAAAAACACAGCAAAGAGTGATTGAAGACGGCAGCTCCGTCAAAACGTTGGCAGGATTTCACAGTGTCTGCATGCTCCACCCTGGCGATGGTTCCCACCCAGTCGGCGACAATCGTGGCGACTTTTACAGCCTGTGATGCAGGCCTACCTTGTATTCAAATATTACTGAGGACGCTGTTTTTCGCTTGGAGACACGTGCATTGTAGCATGCATTTGGCCTCCAGCTTGTTGTGAGCGCGCCATTATTGCCGTCTGTCTTTGGATTCCGAGAATAAAGACCACATAAGTCCTTCCTCTGTTTCCTCCTTCTTTCTTATTTTTCGCTCTCCCTCCAGGAGAGCCTGCATTACACATTATCTGTGATCCACGAAACACGCGCTCGTCATGCTCTATTACCTTGATATTTCCTTTGCCGGTAACAAGACGATCTCCTTGTACTCAACAGAAACAGTTTGTGGTGTGCACTACCCACAGTCTTGTAGGCAGGAACAGTCACGGTTGTGCAGCTTAGTTCACTAAGAATGGAGGCAGGATTTGCTGCATGGTTTGGTTGTGTGTGTGTGTTTTTATGGGGTTTTTTGTTTTTTTGTTTTTTTTTTTTTTTTTTTGTGTTTCTTTTTTGGGTGGGAGCTAGAATGTCGCTACTGTCGTCAAGAATTAATTGTCTTCAGCTCAATTTACCTTTTGATCAGGATAGAGTTAAGGTTAGGTTTCTAGAAATATCAGCATCGATTGCATCCTCCACAGTTACCTACCTTCACTACAAAGGGCAGACCTTTGGTATTTCACAGATTTTGTTGGATTCTCAAAGAAAGGTTTTATCTTCCGCTTCTTGCTTCCAGAAGTAATTCTTTTACAATTAAAGCTAAACACATTTTTCGTTTAATAATAGATTGTCATTAAGGAGATACAGAAGAAAACCTGGTTTAAAAAAACTGGTACACACATCTCGATTAGTGTTTTTCCAAAAGGTCACGTTTTGCAAGCAAATGATGAACTGAAGGCAAACATTGTTGTTTGGGAATCACAAAATCCCATCACTCATCCTTTCACTCAAACTCTACCTCGAATACAAACTCCTGCCAGACACAGTTGAGACAAAATAATATTAGTGATGAAAAATATTGTATAAAGTTTTACACACACACAAAAGTGAAGAGGTGAAGAATAAAAAATGTTAGCTATCTGGCGAAGTTTCATCACATCTGGTTCAAGAGTACATGCAGTAAAAGTTCTACCCTTGTGGTACCAGTTTCCTACATTACATAAGCCTCAGTAGAGACAAAGGTCAAGGGCATTATTATGCATGAGGCTGAGAGGTCAGACGCGTGGTCTTGGAATCGAAGCCTCCGAGAAACTGAGGAGATGCTAACGAAATCACGGCGTTCACCGGCGACTGCATCCCAGTTCGAGTGAAAACACTAATTAAATCCGGTGCACTTTCACAGCGTCTGGACTTCTGGGAGAGAAGTGCCAAGTACTCGAGCATAATAAACAATAATCATTTCTCGTATTGATTAGCCTAAAGAAGACCTGCGCGGATTGAGGCTGCCTCTTGAAAGGGGGAGAGAAGCATTGAGGCTGGCGATAAAGAGTGGTGGTTCCTTGCAATAAGGTCAGAACCACTCAGCAGGGCTTCGGCTGAAGAGCGCTATTTAGTCTTCGTCCACTCAATCAGGCGGCTTATATGCAAGCAGTCATCTGTTGGGAGAGCTGGCTTCGTGCTCAAATGGCGCTGATGATCCAGGAGACTGTACCCTGCAAGGTGCGGGAGTCACGGGTAGTCGGCGGGTGCAAGGCGAGGACCTGCAAAAATGTCTCGTCGGCTCAGTGAGTCAGTCATGGAAGATTTTACAAACTTGGCTCAACAAGTTAATTACGGCTGATTTTGAAGACTAGGCTCAAAAAGCCAGGAAGATATTTCGGATTTGCAGAGAGACATTATCTAGAACAGACCCGATTACCTTTACGCGTTCCCCATAATCATCATGGGAAATCCCTTTAGAATTACAGGATATACAGCTACGGTCAAAACATTACACCTTTAAACAGTTACAGGTCTTTCCTTGGGATCACATGCTTTTTTGGAAGTATTACAGGTTGATCATCCCAAGGTGAGCAGGTATGAAGAAGTTATGATTAAATAAGTCTTCGATATAGTAGTGGGATGAGTGTTTTGTGTAAAGTTCGTGTTTCGTGGTGTTAAATGTTTGTATCACTAATAAATGTCTTTATCTAAGTATGATGTGTACATGCACAGTATAATGGTCAAGAACCTATAGCCAGTTGTCTTTAACAGCAGCGAACATTAAGTGGCTCAAAGTGTCTAATGCAAGGCGGAGACAAGCCATTTATTTCTGTCGCTTTTTCCGTTCATGAGCAGTATTGATCCCGTTAAGGTAAGTCGTTACACGGACGCATGACGATGAAACCGAGGAAGAATGTCTTGTGTCCAATAGTTACGACGGACTGTCTAGACCCCGCGGATATTGCTTTATGTCGCTTTACCCTAGAGAATCCTTACCACTGCTTTCTAACTACGGTCCCAGCTTTAAAGCAACATCCGGGATGTCTTGACACTGCTTCATGACTGTGAAGACAAGACGCTTGCTTCTGAGTTACCACCTATCCTCGCTCGATGAATACGGCCCGAGGTACCTGTCATTGTTTCTGATGGAAAGGATAGTTTTCCAGGCACCGGTCCCAGTAAGACTCGAACCCTCGACTTGCTTTAAGGTCGAGCAAACTAACTATAAAGCCATGGAGCCCCTATGGGCACGCATACATGTATGTATATTTGTTAAGATCGATATGTATTGATATGTATATGTGCACCCTTGTATATAAATTTAAAAACACACTTGTCTAAACGTATTACGTAGGTTTCGCTGTTTTCGGCATCCCAGTTTAAGGCATCTTGGTTTATCTCTTATTTCAATTTTAGAGGACGGAAGCTTTCCCCTGCAAATCGAGCTAGACCTGAATTTCAGGTTGGCAGTCGATTCCTATGATAATCTGGTTTTCGAGTCGGATACCCTCATCTTCGTCTTCCTTCCTCGGTTCCTCGGGAATACGCACCAGGGGCAGGAGGTCATTGCTAGTCGTCCCTAACTGCCCCCCAAAACACACACACACACACAGACACACAGACACACAGACACACCAACTCCCAACGCTCGTGACAAGCAAAGCTGAGTGTATCAGTCTCAAAATAGCCTCTGGAGGCTGAGCTGATCCTGACTCTATCCCACAACTGATAAACAAGTGTTGTATCAAGAACTACATAATGTCCGCAGCTGATTTATAAGTATTGTTTCAAGAACTGTATTGCAGATTAAGGTGCACAAAAATTAAAAAGATTGAGTACAATATTGTACCAGACCACAAATGTTAGATTTAAGTTATCTTTAAAAAAAATAAAAAAGCAGGATGCTTAGAAAGGGAGAAGCATTGGAGAAGGAGAGGTTGGATCACTCCGTTATCTCCAAGCATCTCTTTCAAAGCTTCGTTACCTCACCCCAGCCCAAGAATGGCGAAATAACGAAAGGTCTTCTCGATCATCCCGCTTCACGCCCTTCAGACTTCGATTATTGGCCTGATCCTCACAGTCAACCGAACGCTCTTGTCTATCGACGAGATCTTCAGAATGAAAGCAGCCCCTCCGCTTTCGTTTGCGCACATGCAGCTTCGTGATAGCCACGTGGCATTGAAAGGTGATACTTCAACTCTTTCCCTATTCGCCATCCAAACCGCAGCCCTGAACTAAAGTGCCCGGCTGTACGAGCTGCCGGTACTGGAGAGGTTTACCTGTCAAAATGAATAGAAAACCCCCCAAGGTGATGTCTTTTCATCTGCCCTTGTGACAAAATCGATGGACCTCTCAGTGTATGACCACAAGGCTTGCTTCCCTCCTCTCTCTCTCTCATATATATCCTCACTCACTCATACACACACTCCCACTTACTCTAAACCAAAAGCTGTGTAAGGGACATAAGTGAATGTTTGGTAAAAAGCCCGACACGGCAATCTCCGAGAACCAGAACAGTAAAATGTAAACAACGCAACAGGTCAACAAAGGTCATCCAAGTAGTTGGTGTCATCGCGATTCCACAGCAGCGTGCGAGACGGCACTGCGTATGAGTGTGACTTGACAGATGCTTTCTTCATCCCAGACGGTCGGCGGCCTGTCCAGATTCTAAACCAGCCTCGCCGCCACCAAAGAAGAAGAAGAAGAAAAAAAATAACAACAACAAAAATCGTTGGGACTCGACGATCACTATTGATCTTTTTAAAAGTAATTTTAAGGGACGAGGACCACTTTAAGCAATGGTTAAGTGCACGATGCCACTTTCGCTTTGAGCGGAGCAACAGTAATTACACGTATACCCTGGGCGAATCATTGCTGAGACCGGCACATCCTGTACAGACCAGCTGTCACTCACTCAACCCCGCCATTGCGGAAGACCTACCTCCTTTCTGCCACAAATTACTCTACTTTTCTTCAATTTTCGCCAAAAATATTTTTGATAATTTTTAAAAACAGGGTGGCATCAGCCGATCAAAAAAACAAAGTGTGTGGGCGGGTGGGTGTGGGAGAGGCTAGGGTTTGACCTGTGAGCGAGTGGGTGCTATCTGGTCTTCCCCCCCCCCCCCACCCTATAAACGAACTGACCGTTAAAAAAATTGTAGGGGAAAACAATATTTTTCAAGAGAAATGACGCATGTACGCAAGTCATGGTAAGACTGTTTACAGACCCGCACTTTCAACGACGACGTGAGTGTAAGCCATGCAAACTCAAGATGTTCAAAGGTAATGTATTATTGAATGCAAGAATAACAAACCGTATGAAGAAGAGAAATACCCATCTCGATGAGTTATCGACCCTTTCATCGATCTCTCGGCGGCAGAGATGAAGCGGAAGAGTTAGAGGCAGATGAACAAACCACAAGATCAACTGAAATGGGAGAAGCGGGTAGAATATTACCCCTCGTCGACTACTCAGTCAGCCCTTGGGAATTGTGCACTGACCAGCCACACCTTTGGCGGGTTTACACTTACTGTACACTACTGTAAGTATGCAGCTCTGGGACGCTTCCAACAAGAGGAATTCAAGTGTTCTTTACGGGAGTTCTGACAATGAAGTCCCTCAGGACAAAAAGTTTCTCTCGAAAGGACGTTCAGATCGCGTTTTCTCGTTCATCACGCGCTTCAAAACATATTTCGCAGCTAAAGAGGGAAGTGAAGAAGAGAAGGGAAAAGTTAAGAAACGCATGATGACAACGGACATAAAAATAATCGTGTCCATTTTGGAAACAGATTTGAAAATGTGTTATATCTTCTCGATGCTTACAAACTTCCATGTTACCACTGCCCACCGCACGTATAACAGCCAATAATACGCGATATTATCGCTTTAAAAAAAACTAGCCCACTTTTCACAGCGAATGTTGGTGAAAATTATAAACATCTATTATCAGTGTTGAAGCTTGATTGACATGTTGTCAATATTGAGGTTCGCCTTAAAGTTCGATTGCAATTTTGTCTTTTCTCTGTGACAGACAGTAATTGATGAAAACTACTTTGTTTTCGCTCGTGTGTTCATCGATGACAAAACTTTTTGTCCAATAATACGCTAGTTTATCAACTCTGTTTTAGTTTTAGCAGTTTCTTCCTCGTCTCTCAGTTGAGAAAGGAACTAAAGTAAAGCATTAGTCTTTCGGTTTTTAGGATCCATTTAAAGTCGCTTCAAATACCAAGTGGCTGATGCTTACCAGTAATGACAAAGTCCACGGACTCTTGCTTCCAGAAACCTAGTGCCGGCTCAAGACTGCTCGTCCCATACCTCTTTACGCGTCTGCCACTTGCCAATGCAAGGAGAACATTTTTCATTTCTGCTCCACGCCGGCAAATTTCCGTTGTTCAGCCTCCTCACCTTATTGAACCTCCACTATTGAACCTACGGATGGGGGCCGCGACTCTGCAGCTCTGGCGATGGCGCCCAGATCAAAGCAGAATGATTAATTTTGGGAGGATTGCTGCGGGGTCCTGGCAGGGTCCGCTTAGGCCCGGCATGCGTAGAGCGATCAGTAATGGACCATTTCCTCGCCCCATCTCGTCCCGGGGTTGCCGTGCAGTTCCCTCCGCGATCCTTGTGTCTGTAGGCGGCGTACAACTGTGACGTCAGGGTTATGAAAGACTTGCCTGACCATCGCAGAAAGGGTTGTGTGGATGGGGGAGAGTTGTAGCCTTATTCCTGGCAACCCAGTGTAGTCTTCATTTCTCAGCTGTTCTAAAACCTCGTAGCTTAATCTTTATCTATTTGGCTCTCTCTCTATTTCGTTTTTCTTCTGCTACGTCACGACTCTACTTTCACAAGAAGTAAATAAATATTACAAATAATTACTACTTTTGTACATTTCACACAATTTCTTTTTTATGCCATTTTTTAATATTTGAAAAAGTGTTGTGGTGGTGTCTAGTAGTTTCGTTGATTTTCTTTTTTGTTTGTGGTCTAAATGTCAAGTAGTACTTATTTATCACTCTTGTAACTACATAATTATCTTTGTCCTTTTCTGAAGAAATTGAACAGATAATGTGAACGCAAATGTAAATGGTCTTGATCTTTTGGCTGTCCTAGCACCTAGTCATTCCTACAACATTGTCTAAATCTGGTTCTCTTTCACTGTGTGTGTGCTTTTGCAAATTTGACGGTACGCAGTCCGTAAGCTACAAGAATTAATTCCTGTTTGTTTTGGGTTTTTTGTTTGCTTTTTTGTCTCCCCTCAAATGGCATCCAATCCCAATCAATTACGTGCATAGACACTCAGAGGGTAGAATGTGTCTTTTGACCGCAGACACCGAAAAAGCGCAGACTGGATTGTGGGGAAAAGGGGGTAAGGGAGGGCATTATATCGGAACCACCGTCTACTATTACCCAGCCCCATTATTGGACACAGTCCGTGGCTGCAACCTTTGAACCTACGATCGTTCACTGACGGTATCCCCATTGGGTTCTCGTCCACCCGTTGGGGTTCTCTGTTCACAACCTGACGCCTACCAGAGAAAAAAAGTAGATGGAAGGCATTCAGTGGAAAGGCGCGCGGCAGGGAAAGGGCGGATAGGTGATCGATGTCGCGATCACACCGGCCAAGAAAGAAAGGAAGAATAAAAAAAATCCTTTCCATGACGGTTGGTGTGCTCGAATGGCAGCTAGTACATCTCGTCTGTCTGAAGATTTCCCTGAAGCGCGACACGAGCGTCTGTGTGGCCGTCCTTACGAATGGCTGGCCTGTCCATTCGAGGCCTGCAGACGCTCCTCGTCTTGCGGTGGACACGGGCTCAGACTCGGGTGGTGCACATTTCAACAAGTTCCCACGCGTTTGACACCCCACGTCAAGGCCTCGTTTATCGCTTCGGGGTCTGATATACGTACCCGTCCGGAGGATTCATATTGCCCCATCACGTGGTGCTTTGGGTTGATGACCCAGAGATTAGAGTCTCCCGAAGCTGACTGAAGTTCGACAGAGATATTTTTCAGCCTTTTATGGTCAGGAAGGTTATTACCGGATCTACAGTTTGCGATCGGAAGGTATACTTATCTTGTGGGGGATCAAACAGTCCCACCAAAGGAAATAACGTTTGGGGGGAAAAAAGGGTTGTAGTGGTGTGGCTCTAGGATAGAATGCCAGATATTCGATTTCTGAACTGTGCATTAATACTACCGGAAAACATGACAACTTTGTAAAAAGAATTTGACATAGAAGAACAGGGAAGAGTAGAGTGCTTAATAACAAAATGCTGTCAAAGCTTTAGATAACGAAGAACAAAGGGTGTGCACAAACTTGCTTTCAGGGTTAGACAATGCTGTACTTCCCCAATACTAACCCAATAAGTTGTCATGACGACTTTGGTAACAGGCTCTCGGCTTGAACCTAAGAAGGTTCACGTTCGTAAACTGAGGCAGTTAGGGAACCCGTCCCTCCGTCAAAATATCTTCAACGAGTCTTGCAGCTCTTAAAAACCACACCGCCGTGTGTTAGATGCAAATGCCTCTTGAAGGCAAAAACCTTGCACTGAGCATCCCATTTTTATAGCACCCAGAACGTATGTCATATCTGAAACATCAGCATGCTACAAATATTAAAGCAGCCTGCATCCGTTTATCCAGACTCACTGAATCTCGCGTTATCCTGAGAAACGGTATCTAGCGATATCCTGAGGCACAGAATTCACATCATCCGGAGGTTTGTATCTTAGCAGTATTTATCAGCACGATTATTCTTCCCTTTCCCCTCTACAGCTGACCACACAATCGATAGACTATGATGACCGTAAGGGACGTGATGGACGACGGGAGGCATTCGTAGGAATGTCAGGCCATATAACGGATATCGGCTGCGACAGCTTCATGGCCCTATGAGGCCGTTGGTGTTCGGTTCCATGGCCTCTTGACCTGCACGTGCCGAGTGAGAACTGCCTTTCTCCCTTGCGTGTCTCGTCATACTAGACTTTATTATTATTAAACTTCAGTTTTGCCCTCCTACTTTTTGTAAGCGAAGGCTGTGAAAAATATGCGCAAAATGCCGGAATAGAAAGCAGCAAGGCAATAGGGAGTAAGTTCAGAAAATGTGGTATCACAGCTTGCATCACACAACACAATCAAATCCTTCATTTATTTACTTTCCTGTATTCTCCCTCTGTGTCCCAGACACTGCATAACCAAAGCGAAAACAAAACCAAAAAAAATACATTTTCCCCAGTGCAATAAAAGCACAAAATGTCATTGATAAATATCAGTATTTTCCAGTAAAATCTCTCTAGTGTTTGGCCCATACCTTTATGTCCTCTGATGGACTCATGAGAGCAATGGCAAGCAGCTCACAATGGCTGCGTGCGGTAGTGGGGGTAAAGGGATGAGAGTGGGCAGAAGGAAATAGATGATCCACAATGAACAAACACAAATATTCTTCTCATATTCCAGGGGAGACTGGTGCCGCACTGTTGTCTTTTGGGACACATCATGAACACAAATTCCCAATACTCACAGAAGGCTGCAACTGTGTCCATGAAAAGGGACTTTCCAGGTTGAGAAACATTATCAAAAAAAAAAATTTTTTTAAATCGATCCTCTGCGTCTACTGAGAATCTACTAGAGATCCTTACACCTAAGTTGAACTTACTTAACACTTGCATATATCTGTTCATCGTTTTGTCATGATAGCATAGTTTAATACCAACAGCAATTGTTCAAGTGCAGTCTTTGTTTTTCCTTCAAAAATCTAGCACCAATAACCAAAAGCTACAGAAGAAAGAGGGACAGCGAATGGGCTGGAGTATGCAGTACTGAAGTTTACAAATTCTTTCAACTGGTGACGTTCTCAACTCTTGGAAAATGTACATTTTCATTATTCTTCTTTTTAACAACTGAAAGCCTAATTATGGATTTTTTAAAAAAACTACTGAAAATTTGAGTGTGGCAATATGAATATTAATGTGAAGACAACTAGCCATTATTAAATTGCTGTCATTATAAAACCTATTACTGGCAAAAAATCTTCTGCAAGTCCAGTTCTGTAGACCCTAAAAAAGAAATTTCGTTTGTAATTAAAATTATTCTCAGCTAATCAATAGTTCTTTGTATCAAACAATTTTTGCATCATTCAAACAAAATATATTCTATCCAGTGGCTAAATTAAAACTCTTTTCACATTATTAGCATTAACTCTTGCACCACAAGCATTGCAGAAAAATAAATAATGGTAGCATCTGTACAAGGAAAAAACTTGTATGACACAAACAACTCAAATGACAAATGTGTCACAAATGACACAAATAAATGAATTCTTTTACAACTATGCTCGAATTAATGTCTCCAGATTTCGTTTTCCTTCTCTGGTTAAAAACTAGCAATCTTATTTTAACAAAGACCCCTAAGATTAACACTTGACCAATCATTGGAATGTATGTTAAATGAAGTGTTCTGGTTTAAGCCTTCATAATTTATGCCAATCAATACACATGCATGTTTACATACACATAGAGAAACACGTGCCCAAGCATTCAGTATTATCATGAAATACCCCACGGTACACAGCGAAGTTATACCTATGTTCACCGACATTCTTTTACATTGCCAATATTGTCATACAAATTAGCATAATGCTGACGCACTTCATTCAATATGGAAGGTACCATCTGCTGACAGAGACAAACTTTTGTTAAGCAGTCTTATTTTGCATTGAATATACTCGTCAAAAGTTATAACAGTTATGATCAATCTTGTCATGTGAGTGTAACATTACAGATATTTCTTCTCTTCTTACTCAATAATTTTTAAGAATAGAAGGTGTTGATAAAGATGCTGTTTTAATATCAACAATATATACTATAGTGAACTTGCATTCTGATCTTTATATTCATTCAGGAACAGGGATTCACTTTCCTGCTCATCACTGACTTAAAGGCATAAATCCCAGTGCACAAATTATTGCATTACATGGCTACATCCATCTGCAAATAAATCTAAATGAAAATGAAATGTTTTTAAAAAAAACGGAAAATGTCCTTCAGACCTACCTAAAAACAACTAATGTAGAAAGTCCATCAATGAGCAAAAAACAAATTTGTCAGCTGCTGTACAGTGTCCTCTGGATCTGAGACTCGGTGTCCTATTGTTCGATTATCTTCATAAATTTCATGGTCATTTCCACCCTGTAAAAATTATTTTTAAAAAATCTATTAATATTAACATCAGTTTACAATAAACCAAATAAAAAAAAATAATGTTAATGATTCCTCCATTTCTAATCTGTAAAATTATTCTCAATAATTACTGAAATTATACACTCATCTTTACTGTGATGAAAAAAAAAATTAAATTTTCAACAAAGTGAATGCAAGTTTGACATGTCTGATTGATTCTGTCTTTACCAGTCCACTCAATTCTCAAAAGATGCAGTCTATGATACCATGAGATATTTGCATTTTGCTCAGCATGGTGCCAAAGGCGTCATCTGTTGAGAAATAGAAAGAAAGAAGATGATTACTTTTTTAATATCCCTACCTTATCAGTCTTGTCTCCAAAGAAGTGAATGGTTTTAACACTATCTGCCTGAAGGAACTGGAGGCAAAATCGTTTGTCCCATCCCGTTGGGAAAACATCAATGCTGATCTGACCACCAATGGCAAATTCTAGACCCGATGCTGGGAATTCTTTTTTCAGAGCTTCCACAAAGTTTTGACGAATGTTGTGTTTCTGAAAATTCAAAATTCCAAGGAAAATTTACAGACATTTTACCATTAAAAAACATTCAATTATAAAGCACCAGAGAAGAATATGTGTATAAAAGAAAACAAACATATTTTTAGGATACTTTGTGGGTACATTTACACTGTACTATATATCACCACTTCAAAAGATATGTTCAAGCCTATATTTTATCTCATCTCTACTTACCTGATCAAACTCAACAAACTGCAGTCGTTCAGCCTGAGAACAGCTTCTGCCTACTGGACACAGATTGATCATCCCACTCCTGAATTCTACAAATGTACCTCTGTGAACAGAATAAACAGCTTTTAGTTCTCATTTCTCAGATTACAGTAAAATCTGTGATGTGAGGACACCCTTCATTCTGCTAAAAACTGTCCTTGCATGACAGACTTCTTTCATCATAAGTTTTCATATTTTTTAAAGCCATAAACAGCCTAGACTCTCTCCAAATAAGACAGCTATGAGCAACTTAGTAACAAATTCAGTAAAAGTGCAAGATTCATGAGCATGGTTTTTACAAAAATACAGCTGACTCTACAATTAAAAAGTTGTATTCAAAGAGAAATTTTTGTTTTTATTATTTGGTCTGAAGACAGTTGGGAGGAAACTAATGGCTGCAAAACCACTGAAGTCATCTCATAAAGTTCTTGCCACATGCTACTGGATGCATGGAAGCAGCCATTTGGGGGAAGAATCAGGTCAGGAGAAAGGGTGAAAGTCTGTAACATTATTGATATATGTGTATATCTTAAGAAACAAACTTAAAGTCTCTGATATACGTAAACACAATAAGAGCTAAGATTACATGAGGAAGAAGGGGATAGGCAAGTAAGCAGTGTTATGCATCCACTTGTTGGCATGCTCTTATCTTTCTTCAAAGAACCAGTCCTTTATTGCTACATTTTTATAGTCATAAAAGAACTTTTTTTTTCTTCAAAAGTTTTTATAAAGTTTGTGAGGACCTCATCTCCATCACTGAATAGCATTCAGCTTCATGCAGAAAATATGCAGCCACAATACATTGCAAGTATGGGTGTAAGTGTGATTGGTATTTGTCCAATAATTGGCAACAATCATCAAGTCAAATTTCACTTGGCAAGTAAATGAATTCTTCTTCGCTGGGACAGTAATTTAGCTCTGACACACTGTTTAATGTCAAAAATTTTCCAATTTGCAGTAGAAGACTCTCAAGACTTCAATTTCTTTACTAAAATAACCCCACTTTCTAATTTATTTTGGATTCTCAAAACAAATTTTCACAAGTACAAGAACAGAAAAAGGTACAGCAAACAGCATCAGCCAATTAAATTGATGTTATACTATTTGAACATGGATGACATTACTGCAAAACTAAAGCAAAATCTGTCCCCGTGACAGGTAAAAGGACGAAATTTATTCCTAAAATCTGTGTTTAGTAGGTGTTTGCCAATCAAAGATTGTTTTGTGTTGAAAACTGATTCAAGTGGTTCAAGGTGTCCAGATATTGGGAGGTACCTACTGGTACGATGGTATACGAACGGCAGGTTTTTCTGTACCTCACCGATTCCTGAATCATGCAAAAGCAACTTTTGAAATGAAACATTCTTTTATGCAGTGAACATATGCATATTATTTTCTCTTCCCCCCACTTCCAACCTCTAGTTTGGAAAGCGGAGATAGCTGAGTGGTTACAGAAGTGGCATCCCAACCCAAAGGTATTCCCCTTCAACACCTTTGTGGGCTAGTGAACATTCCACAGTCAACTCAGCTGTCAGAAATGGGTACAGAAAGGGTTCGGGAAGATAAAGGCAGCAAGAGGGAGAAAGCACAAGCACCACCCTCACAAGACAGTCCTGAAAGTCTCTATCTCACTTCCAAGAATGATTTTTAAAAAGTTAGGGGACGACTTCTACAAATACTTTAACCTCAACAAGCTCCCATTTCTCACTAACACTTTCCGTGATCTGAAAAAATTGAACAATCCTGTACACACCTCAATTTAAATCAATGCCAACTTTGTTTTAAGCATCACCTTTTGCATGGCAGCCACAAATCTGACATGTAACGAAGAGAAAAGTTGATCAGTTTCTGTAATGTTTCTTCGCCAATGAACTGTTGAATGTTCTGAAATCAAAACGATGTGTTGGTAGGAGCAAAAGTTTTGTGATGTAAAAAGATGTTGGGTGAGCATTTTGAGTGGACGTGTTTTTTTAAAATAAACAAAAACTGTATCAACAAAGAATTACTTTCGACAATGAAAACTATCTTAAACTTTAATCTCCTCTCTCTATGTAATAATAATAATAGGAACTTATAACATGCAGCATCAAGACCAAGATAGATCCCACTCTCTGCGCAGACCAAATGATAAATAAAAGATAACAGCCAGTGGACAAAGAGGTACGTACAGAGACACTGAATAACATAAAGATGGGATACAAGAGTAGACCGTAAAGCAATGAAGGTATGAAGGGATGTAGATACTAAAAACAGTGTGGGATGGAGTCGTTACATGGTGGTTAGCATGACAGACAGTATTGTCAGGGAGTTAAGAGTAATAATTCAGGGATAGTACTTAGTGAACAGATATTTTCGGAGAGCATTTGAATGTTACCTTGGAGTTGAGTGGTGAATATGATGTGGAGGAGAGTTCCACTGCTTAGCAGCAGAGAGGGAGAACATCCATTGTCTGTATGTGACTGTCTTTGAGGGAGGGCACAATAGAATATGTGAGAGTGATAAGGAATGAAGATTTTGGGAAGGAGTGAGGACAGACAAGATTTCAGTAAAGTAGTAGGGGGAGGAGCCTTCAAAGAATCCACAGCATAGAACGTAGCCAATGAAGAGAGTGAAGAAGTGGTGTGACATGTTCACATTTGCAAGTCCCGAAAACGAGAAAAGCAGCTTTCTTGACTTTCTGAAGCTTGTGGATGAAGTACTGTTGACAGCAAGCAAGAAGAGAGTTGCAGTGATCTAGTTTAGACAGAACAAATGAGCAGATGAGAATTTTGGTGGCTGAGATGGACAGAGTACGGCGAATGGAGCTGATCTTCCGGAGCTTGTGTATGCAGCACAACAAATGTGAAAAACACATTCATCAAGAGGCATGTCAGTATCGACATTGCCTACCCAAACAGAGACAGGCAGTGAAGGATAAACTCTGGCTCTCCTCTTTGAAAAAATTAAAGCTTCTGTTTTTTCGTCATTTAGTTTTAACTTGTTGTGGGTAATCTGTGGTCTAATATCAGAAAGACAATCTTGGATGCTCTGGATAGCAGTGTATTCCTGAGAAGGAGAACAGCTGGTATACAACTGAGTGTCGTCAGCAAAGGATTTATATATACATACACATATAAATATACATACACACATATACATACAAACACATACATGATCATTAAATTACTGTCATCTTGAAGTGTCGTCAGCAAAGGATTTATATATACATACACATATAAATATACATACACACACATACATACAAACATATACATGATAATTAAATTACTGTCATCTTGAAGTACCTGTTGGGCTATAAGCTTTCCATCTTTGAATGCCATGAGACCATTCTCAGAGAACACATAGTTATACCTCTGGTGAACTGAAACATCCAAAAAAAGGCCTCTGTCAATGTAACATGCATGTATATCTTGACCCTTTCCTATGTCCATTGGGGTGTGTGTGCCTGTGTACATAAAGGGAAACTACAATGATCAAAAATAATCTTTTATGATACCATGGGCAAGTCCCAAGAAGATAAACTTGAATCAGATCTTTTTTTGAGATATCTCCTGCTCTTTATAATGGTCAAATAATTAGTCATCAGTATTGACACCAAACTATCGGGCCATTATGCAAGGGTATACCATTAAAAAGAATTGCACAGAATACACTTCATGCATTGAGAAGGCCGAACTCCACTTCATAATCATTTGCAGTTTTGCCATAAGGCTATAAGGTAAATAACTTTGGGAACTTTGCTTTAGGAAAATGGATGGCTGAGTGGTTGCACACTAAATGCTTTGACACCCATGTGGGTAGGGTGCCTTGCATAGAAAATGAGCCAGTGGGTAAACTATAACATTCCAAATTAATAATGTAACTGTAATAAATCTATGGAACTGTTCTTCATTTATAAGCAATGCTTTTTTTTTCAGCATACCATCATCACCACCCATTTGCTCAGCGATTTTTCCGATGTCTGATCCTCCAACAAGAGCCACCAAAACACGTTCTTTAAGTTTTTCAAGAAAATTTTCTGTAGCAGGAGCAATTTTCTGAAATACATCAAAATTT
Organism: Pomacea maculata; assembly: GCA_004794325.1. Lineage (NCBI taxonomy): Eukaryota > Metazoa > Mollusca > Gastropoda > Architaenioglossa > Ampullariidae > Pomacea > Pomacea maculata. The sequence goes on from SRHC01002652.1 coordinate 45,393, forward strand.
GTTTAGAAAAAAATACTACTGGAAATGAGGGGAAACCTTTCTTGCTGCAATAATCAATAATAATGCATACATTCAAACGAGTGTAAAATCCAAGATGGTTAAACGTTTATTCAAACGGTAATCTTACTTTTAATATTGGATGAATGAGTCATGTTGTGTCACTGCTCTCATCAATTCAACATTCTTGCTAGATCTAATTCAAATCTGAGTAATTTTTCCTTATCATAATGCTAATTTCACTTTTTGTATTTTTGTATAGTTTAACTGAAAAAAATTACTTAATTTAATATAATTACCTGGGACGTTACGTTTGAATAAAACGAATATTTCAATGATTTATACAATATACAAAATAAAGTTAAGCGTATTATACAAACTACGTAAGCAGTTAAAACAAGAGCTCTTATTTTTGATAAGGTAGCTATGTCAACTTTAACCAGTTATAGTGCATATCAATCAACCTTCCAACTCGTAATACAGCATCCAGGTTTTAAATATATATTTTTTATTAACAATAAAATTATGTAGTCTTCCTTCCGCCACAGTAGGAACTGTGAGTGGGATAGTTAATCGACTTTTTCAAATTTGTACACGACGATTTTATAAGCTAAAATTAAAAAAAAACAATACTTTTAAGGAAAAGTTATTTTTGTCTCTTTTTTATACAAACCTGTCGTGGCATTGTTAAAGTACCATCCACATCAAACAGGCAAACCGTAGACGTGTCCTGCTTGGACTCCATGTTGTGAGTGTGTGTCTTTCTCATTTTCAATAGAAACGAGAGCTCGAAGGGAAGTAACTATTGTTTTCTTTTTTTTAAATCGAAGATGGCTAATATTACGAGCTTATGCTCCATTTTATAAAGCGTCCAACATCAAACAGCTGCAGCAGGCTTGCGCGCACACATGCACACCCACAACTTGTTCTCGTGTTCTAAAAGAATGCTCATAAAACAAAGTTATTACCATCACATACATAAGCGACACCTCATTACACAATCACATTTACATCTCTCCTACACACATGAGAGTACACACACACACCAAACGACCTTGTTACTAATTAAAGTTATAGTGCGTCATATCCCAGCTCTATAGACAACCTATTCTTTACAATGGCTCGCGCGCACATACAAACATTGACGCTCACATGTCTATGAAGTGTTGTATGGGATGATGAAAGGTATTTCCAACAATTACTATCAGCCTGCTTATTTGAAAAATTAATCCATACTGCAAAAGCTGCTATCCACACCTCTGTGCCAAAGAACATGATTTGAATCAGTTGGGTTTTTGTTGTTGTTGTTGTTGTTGTTTTGTTTTTTGCTTTTACCGCAAGTCATAGGAATGGAAACAGTGCACATCAACCAACATAATACTTTTGTCGCAAGTTCAACATTTAAGTATACAGCAGTTCGATGGTATGGAGAATAACACTGTTATCATATTTATGTTATTTTAATATGGGTATTAAAAAAAAAATCATTTGGAGCAGACTGCACAACTGAATTATTTTAACTATCTGACCATTACACCAGTGGCATGAATGATCTTGTTTAGCCCCCACAATCTTTCATTGACAGATTCCTAAACCAGGCAAAGAATGAGGTGAGCAGTCCATCAATGAAGTAGTTATTGAGCAGCTTTGAAAGTCTCTGTCTTGTTTTAACATCAATCTCATTACCCTACTGTGAGAAGCAAGTGCATGTACTACAAATATATTAAGAAAATTGCTTTTTAAAACAATTTATTATAATGTGTTTGTTGTCCTCAATATGAACACCAAAAAGTATTTTGTACCATTCATCCTTTGAGTATTTTGCAAACTTTTATGACACCATTTTAATGCATTTTTTTTTCCTAGTGGAAAATAGATTTGTAAATTTATAAACTTTAAAAATATTTTTTTAAACTAATAAAAGAAATGTGCACAACATCCAAGACTTAAGTTGTTGATCTAGTATTTTACTCTTTGTCACAACTGAAGCTGCATATCATGACAAATCCCCCCATTCATCAAATACTATATACAAATAGTATATTTATACTAAAATCTGAGACAAAATCCACAATCCTGTTCTTGTGACAGCTACATTACCACTGCATCACCAGTCCCCCAAAAATTGTAGGCGCTGAGCAACATTTTTTGCAATTATTGAGGTGAATTCTTACATCAATATACACAATCATAATTCTTTTGATAAACTCCTGCTTTGGAGGTTAGTTAAGAGACAGTATATGCTAGTTTAAGGCGGCCCGGTGGCGCAACGGTTAGCGCTGTTAGCGCCTGTCACCAATACAGTGAAGGCTGGTTGCCCTGAGTTCATTTCTCGTCTCGGGCACGCTGTTCGTTCTCTGCACGTGGCATCTGTTTACAGGGCTGGCCGCCCTCCGCCAAGGACGGTCCCAAGCCCGGCTGAAAAAGGAGGAGGGTTGGGCGTGGGGCCAGCACCCCCACCCCGTAAAACAAATCCTTGCTACCGAAACATCGACAACAGTTAAGACTGTAGTCGATGGCCTATGCCCCAGGAGGGGTGAAAGGGCCTAAAAAAAAAAAAAAAATATGCTAGTTTATCAAAGAAATTTGATGCCTTTTTTTATGTCATTGTCCTTCTCATCTTCAAACTTAAGTCCGTCTCTTAATTACATGGCAGACATATTGCCCATAAAAAAAGTGAAATGCTAATATCTCAAGCTAATATGAGTGGACAAAACTTTTTATTAATTATTCAATGTTTTAACTCTTATTTATGACAGGCATTAATTCAATGTCCAAAACATACAGCTCCTATCACATGTTCAATAAAGATAAAAATATGCATTACAATGATTACATATATTAATGTCTGCAACTTTTTATACCGTCTCACAAAATTTACTTTATTTAAAACATTTGACAATTTTTTGGTGTTATGATAAAAACCTTGCACCATTTCTTAAAGGTTAGACACGTTGATCAGTTTCTCTTCTTGTACAAATCCACTTTCAATGACAGTTTTAACTTTTTCTAAATTTGTTACAGCATCCATTTTGTTGCAATTTATTATATGTGTTGCTCTATCATAGATGGCAATGGATAAAGAAAAATATACAATCATTACCTGTAATTATGCAAGAACCAGTATGCTTTTTAACAATATTTTGTACTTTTATGGAAGCTTATGCCAAATATAAATTTCAAAAATAGCAATGAGCATATGTAAAAATCCTGCTGCAATACCAAAATCCTTTTGTGTAGCTGCTATGCCTTTTATATAATGCATTTCTCAATGAAGCCCTGCCAACTGAAGACTGTTACTAGTTGTTCGTTTCCAAACACTAGATATTAGTAATAAAATAATAAGACAAAAGCACTTTTTCTGTTCATTTAATGCTGTTTTAAGAGCTTAATACTTTTCAATTATGTATAATTTTATCAACAATGTGAATGTCACATAAGATGTCAATATTTTTTCTTTTTGTAAAAAATGAGAAGGAAAAGGTAAAACATATACAGTGATACCTCGGTTCTCGAACGCCTTGACTTTCGACCAAATCGGTATTCGACCAGGAAATTCGAGAAAATTTTGTCTTGGAATCCGAACAAATATTTGGAACTCGNNNAATGAGCATATGTAAAAATCCTGCTGCAATACCAAAATCCTTTTGTGTAGCTGCTATGCCTTTTATATAATGCATTTCTCAATGAAGCCCTGCCAACTGAAGACTGTTACTAGTTCTTCGTTTCCAAACACTAGATATTAGTAATAAAATAATAAGACAAAAGCACTTTTTCTGTTCATTTAATGCTGTTTAAAAGAGCTTAATACTTTTCAATTATGTATAATTTTATCAACAATGTGAATGTCACATAAGATGTCAATATTTTTTCTTTTTGTAAAAAATGAGAAGGAAAAGGTAAAACATATACGTTCAATTCTCTGACTTTACTCAGTCGTTTAACATGGAGCACAGAGTTTCCATCACAAGAAAGCAGAAATATATGTATTATTTTCTGAAACTATCTCAAAACATCTTAAAATCCTCTTTCAAAATATTTTTCTTCAATACCTTACAATTTCCTAATAAATTCAAACACTGTGTGGTTCATTGCTGAAGCATAAAATACAGGTGCACGAAGTATTGTTTTATTATTTTTTTTAAAATAAAGATACAAAATTCCCTAACTTTTAAGTGGATGGCATGCAACTTAAGACATTAAGGAAAGGCTATGAATACATTTAAATTGTAGAATAAGAAAAATGAACCAATGGATCTTTTCTTAAAATACAGCAAATCCATTCATTAACATGTGGTGCATGTTAAACACAAAACATAATTGCTTAAAATAAAAAGTAATATAAATAATTTGTAAAATGGTAACAAAAAACTCAAAACATCAAAGAGGTTCAAAATGATTATTTCTATTTAACTGAAGAACTTGAGATGTTTTTCAATACAGCATGAATTAGTTTAAAATACACTTCGCATGACAGAAAAGCCTGCATGGTTTTTTTTTTTCAGAAGTGCAGAAAAAGAAACAGATGAGGTAAAAATCCACTTTCGACATCTCTGCAATCACCAACACAGCATTAAGTATGCTACTGCATTCTATTTCACAAATAAACATAACATTCACTCTTCAATTATGGAGCAAATATTGAAGAAATCGACCTTTAACACACTAACCCTGGATATCCACTACAGTTGACATAAGGCCAATGCTGGCCATGGCAATTGCGTAATTAAAGATGTAGTTGCCCCAGGCTTAGTGTGAAAAGCAACTTGATTTGGAGAAAACGGCCAACACAAAATGTCAAAAGTCAAACGTAAGCATCCTCTAACTCTTCAATCATTTTCTCATACAGTCTAAAACAAAGTGCCACAAAAATTATGCATCACCTAATATACACATAAAAAAATTAAGTGATGTGAGTACTTCTAGTGCAACTTCTGCAGCTAAGTTTCCTTTGGATTTTCATCTCTGATCAAAAACAAGAAAGGCAGTCATGTCCCCAAATCTGCAAAATATTATGTAATTATTTATACGTCTGCAGTATGGTCAAATCTGTACAACTGGCCTTTCAAAAATGTTTTTCCCTCTGCAGAGTGGAAGAAAAGTATTATACATTTACCCTTTAGTCTGTGTACCTTGACTGCTGGGTCACTGAACTCAAAAATCAAAATGCTTGTGTAAGCAATCAGCAATGCTATTACCACACCATGAAGAATCAACATGCACCTTTTGGCACTGAGTACACAAAAATACACAAGTTTCTAAGTGGATACTAATGTCAAACAGCAGTTCAATCTATGACAAATCATAGCAACGCTTCTTAAACTGATTTGGCTTCATGCCTACTTATCAGGGATAAGATAGGAGACAGAAGAGATTTTCCTTTCTGGTCATCTACGAAATACATGCCAACCATCAAGCAATGCAAACTATTCACTGCAGCTATAAGAATTCATAGTTTTCAAACAAAATGTTGTGTTTATACACTTTAAAAGAGGTAACTAAAACCACAGAAAATTGTAGATGAATATCAAATATTACAATATCCTACTTCAGAATTACTGCAAGCATTTCATGGATGAAGTGTTTTCACAATTAAAAAAACAGATTCAAGGCCTCATAGGCTCAAAACTGTCTTTTAACTATATAACATCATTTCAAGCATCATTACAACAGATTTAAAGGAACTCAATTACATCATCCCTCCATCCTCGGGATCACGTGGAACAGGCGAGTCCCAGCGTTCGTGTGTGACACCAGGCTTTAAGTGTGTAATAACAACATGTGCTGCCTGTTTCTTCTCCATACGTGGTGGTATGGGGATAGTTCTAAACGTCACCTCATCACCCTCCTTTGGCACAAACTCTCCTTCAATACTGCAGGAAAGAACATCAGGTCAAAATATAATAATCTACCAAGAGTGTTTACATTTCTTCAGTCGAATGCTAGTCCTTTTTCACACCCTTCCTTTTGCATTATTATGTTACTCTCAGCGCTTGTTCTTGTTATTTGGTTCCTCTTTGTGTTTTCTGTATTTGATTTTATTCTTCTTTTGGTACGGTTGTTTTTTCTTTTATAGTTCATATGTGCTTTGTTTGTTTTCCTGTCACTCATATGCTGTCCATGTTTTGTTCTTGTTCTTAAGCACCAAGAGCATACTCTTTTGGAGTGTGAGTATGCGCTTCACAAATTTTGCATTTATTATTATTAATGGTGGAAGAAACCAACAGTCATTTTTTCTGATTTGTTGATCTAAGGTAAGGAAACTTACAATTAAGCATTGATGTGTTGATAATTTTTTGTTGCTAGAGGTATTTATGACTAAAGATCACCAGATTAAAATTAATAAAACTGGCATCTTCATCTGGTTCCTGCAACTTCTATGTTCTCCACCTTTTTTTTTTTTAATTGGTATAATCTGTTCAATTTTATTTAACCTCAGAAACTTATGAAATGTATAAAATCTATGGACATAAAATCCCTGCCTGACGTATCACCATCAACTGTCTCCCTCTCTGGAAACACATACACAAATTGTTATGCTACTTTACTTACTCTGAAATGTGTACGAAAATAGGTTCTGAGCCGTCTTCTGGAGTAATAAATCCATGACCACGTTGCCGACAGAAGGTTTTGATGGTTCCTTTCATACTAGGAGCACGCAAAGCTTTTTCTGATCTGAAATTTTTTTAATATCACAGTTCCAGTCATGTAAGACCTTTATTCTACAACTATACTTGTCACATGAAAAATCAGAATTAAAATTTTTGGTAATGCATTATTTTCACAAATAATAAACAAATGCCATTAACACATTCTGCATCATAAATTCTATAAATTTCTTTTACCTGAGGCATCTCTTTGAACTACTAGTGTTGACCTCTGCAAAATGAATTATAGGAGAGAAATGCAGCTGATCCTCCAGCCACAACTTTTAGAATTCTCTGCCCCTTTCTCTCTTTGAACTGTTACTAAGCAAGTTCAAAGCTTTCAAGTCTGGCTTCAAGCCCCCTTCTTTTATTAAAACATTGCTAACTCTTCTGCTCATCCCTTAATTTCTCCTCTTTGCCCATTCTTTGTAATGTTCACCACTATTTAGCATGTATGCTGCTGCAGCTGAAGTGTTTGATTGTGTGTTAGAATAAGTTAAACTGCAAGTCTCTTTAGAGTCCTGTTAACACTGGCTTGCCCCTGTATGTAAACATGCAATTAATAAATTTTTGTTGCATCAGATCTGGGTAGGGGGAGTGGGGTGAGGATCCAGCAGCAGAGGGCAAATTTAGCCTATACCACACTTGCAATCCTGGGAAAGACTATAGAAATTAAATATGGTATTGTGCAATTTATGAGATTTTTCCTATCCATTTTTAAAGGTGGTGTTCTATTACATCAGCTTAGATTTTTTAGGGGCTGAGGGTGGACAGATCATACAAAGTCGTCTACTCCTGTCAACGATGAAGTATATAAAAACCATGGTAATACAATGAGAATGATTGCATGGCGTCTTACCCCTAAATGATTTTGTATGAAACTACAACAAGAACTCCATTCAGGAGAAAGTGTCGCATGCCACCGTTCTGCTAAAACGCTAATCCCTCTCTCTAACAGATACAAGTTCATGATGTCTCTTTTTCAGGCACACACACACAAAATAAAACAAACTAAACACCAAGAAACCAAAGCTGACCAGGACAAACCACAATTGCGTAAATGTTCAAAACATAGTATACAGTGAATGGTATGACAGCTGCTCTTATTCAAAACCTCACAAATACTAAGCACTGATGTGGAAATTGTTTTCTTAATACTTACGCCGAGTACGATCGGTTTCGTCGAGTTGGTATGGGACTTGGTATGAGAAAGTGATTGCGTGAAGACGGCGACGAAGACATCGTCTGATCGTTTACAGCTTCTGTATTCTCGGGCGTATCTTGCGGAGCAGACATTTTAGTGAAACTTAATATCTGGAAAAAAAAAATTAAAGTTGATCGCGCGAAACCAGTGGAGCGTGTCTCTTTTTAACTCTAAATTACAACTGCCTGGCTACAGCTGTGTCAGTACAACCAAACAGGATCTTCGTGCAACTTTAATTTGTTCTTAAAGGCCGATGTTTTCCCTCCCTGACTTTGTTATTAGACTTGATGCTGACATTTCATCATTTCATATAGAAGAAAAAAACTATACTATTTGGAATACATGTTTTCTTTTTCTCGTGCTCGTCGAAGAAATGTTTTCTTACCCGAAGAGGATTTAGGTTCTAATGTGATGTTGTCTGCAGTACGAAGAATACTCAAACCTAAAATGGCAACCCCGATTGACAGCACGCTACCAAAGTAAATTCTTCCAAACACTACTTGATCGGCTAGATTTTCATGTTATTTATAACAGCTATTATTTTTTCTTTTTTAAAGTACAAAGAAGTATTAAAATGGAGCTACTGATTTAAACTATCACCAAGCTTTAATAAATAGAACTTCTGTGTAGATTATGTGACGTCACCAGTTTCCGTGCTGAGGCTGTAACATCACGCTGTGTGTCGCATGGTCTCCTATCTTAACATGTCATATTCAATCGTTAAGAAAAGTTTACAGTTGATGGAAGATGACCTGGTAACACAGATCCCTGGTAAAGATTTATAAATTAATTTGTATCAGATACAATTTAAGTACCATAACTTTGTTTTTGTTTCACAGGGCCTCAATGGGGGACGAAACAGCGACCGATATCAATAGTGTTACGATTCATTTATTTACACACAGTGTGATGAGTGTGTGTTTCACTTCCACTTTCTGATTCTGACCAGGTTCATCCGGATCATGCAAAAAACGAAAAACAAAGGATGCTATGAAGCTTATTAAAACAAATCGGAAAGGAGTGTGGAAAGAACTGCGAAAACTACAAAAGAAAGAGCAGCAAAAAGTGAAGAATAAGTTGTCCATGCTAAGTTTCAAGTCTGCAGTCGGTGAGGATGGCAGTTAATTCTAATGGCTAGACATTAAAGTCTTCCACACTTAAGGAAGAATGCTCAGCTTTTATGAAACTATCATTTCTTTAAATTCAAGCTGAAATTTGAGGCTTTTACCTTGATTGAAATTTAAATGGAGAATAATAGTCTGTGGAATAATTCCCCTGGTATTAAGAAGTACTTTTTTTTTTTTTCATATTTTATTTTTAGCATGTCTTTCAATAGAATATTGTTGCCTAGTTTCTTATAATTATTCCACTTCTTTCATCATTAAAGCGGTAATCATTTTTTTCATCTGCTATTTTTTTCTTTATTCAGAAAAATTTCAAGATGACAAGAGCAAAGAACTTATTAGAGCTTATCCAGACGAAGTACCAGTAGAAAAAAAAAACGTGTATTCAAAAAAGGTAAAAGGATGAAAAGTGCTTTATGTAAGATGATAACAATTGTAGCACAGGTAGAAAATATGTTAGGTTCATTGTGGTTAATAGTAATAATTATAAAGTAAAACAGATTCTCAGTGGCTTGCTTTAATTTTTCTTCAAATGCTTAGTATTCTGGATATTAGCATTTGAGAAACAATAATTTGTAAGGACATCGTATGCCAGATTGTCAGTGTCAAGAGAATTGTAACTGTCAAATAATTTGTCAGGACATCGTATGCCAGATTGTCAGTGTCAAGAGAATTGTAACTGTCATCGCTTATAATATGAATAATGACTCCTAATTTTAAAGGGTTTAAGTGTTGCTGATGTCTTTCACTTGCTCGTATTTAAGTTGTGCTGCTTAACTTTCTGTTATTGCTGCTTTGCAGTTGAGTTGCAAACAGTATTATCATCTTCAACAATGCTCCTTCTTATAAAATTTTTTTTCGTCTATAAACGTTACAGCAAACGAAAATATTCACTCGTCAATCCAATGATGGTACACACACATGCAAATGATACTTTTTATATTTTACCAGTTGCAGTCTCTAGCAAACAACACAATGTGGATAAAAAGAGATACAGTTCAACATTTAGAACAATAGTAGTGGCACATTGTGCAATGCATCAATATTTATACCTATTAACCTACAATGAAGACAACCATCACTGACACACTGTTTTAAAGAGAATTTTTCAAACATTTAAGCAGCAAGTTTTGCAAGAAATATAGTTTTTGCTTTCTTGTACTATATTGAAATGAAAGATGGTAACTGTGTAGAATGGAGAGCTCCTGCTATGAATATAGGTTATGAGGCAGAAATTAAAAGGCTTGGTTGCTGGCTTGGCATAAAACACCAATTCTCTCTCACCACCCCCCCACCTCCATTACTTCTACACCTTCATAACTGAATAAACATCACTGTCCTAAATTTTGCATCAGACCTAAGGCGTTTTTGTAGGAAAGTCATTGCCCACCCCCACCTCATGCACATGTTTATTCACTGGACTGAGGACTGGGTCAGCAGCCAGATCTGAGGATACATCAACATTCTTCTCAGTTTCCTTTTATTATCATGGTTAATATCTCAAACTATTAAGCAATTATTTTCCTGCTTTGGAAAATTAGTGTTGCTTCTGCACAGATTGTTATTGCAGGAAGTGTAGGATCCATGTAATGAAGCAATGTTTGAATTTAACAATTACAGACCAAGAGTGAAGCACCTTGAGTTTGAAGAGACTAATTTGCAGCAATGGCAAATTAAAAAACAACAAACAAGAATTTAGCTGAAAGTTATCTAGTGCTAAAGCAATTAGGAATATTTTGTGCTGGATTTTAATGTCAGTGAAAATCTTCAAAAGATAACTATAGATACAATACAATTTACTTTTTTTCAGGTGTTGCAGTATCATATGCAGAACTTTAACAGAAGAAAAGCAGAAGAGCCAAAAAAAGAAGAGAAAACAGTTTTTACTGATAGAGATTTTGACAGATTTGAAGAAGAATATGATAACTTAGACTTGTGAAGGAACTGTTGACAGAAGTGTTGTGATATTTGGTGACAGTGAGCAGATAAGATGATTTTGCATCAAAAATGGCTGCTTGTTATTAGCACCTCTGTGACTTGGCAAGTAATTGCTAAAATGCAAGTGACAGTAGCAACTACAAAATAGGAGAAAGAGGAAACCTGAAAAGAAAATCTCAAATGCTGTTGAAATAAGCAGTGATGGCTTTTCAGAGTAGAGATACAAGTGTTTTGTGTTTGTGAGAAGGAGAAGAGGAGGTCGTTTGAAAATGCTGTGTTCAATAAATATTTTTTATTGAAGAGGTGTGCATTTTTTTTAAGATAGATTTTTTCTTTGTTTCCTTACTAAACAAGTGGATTACAGATAAAAGTAGATGATCTAGTTACTGATGTATACATGCAGTTTTCTGTAGTTCAATGTTTTCATCTCGTTTACGGCATTATGTTTTTCAAAACTAAATGTTGCTCTCATCTTTTAAAAGTTGTCCCGTGTCTAATTTAGAAAGTGAGTTCTTATCTAGTTTATAAAGTCTTAAACGCAATGCGACACCAGACCCATATTGGGTGTGCAACCCAATTTAAAAAAAAATTTTAGTATGTAAGAATCGCTTACATATGTTGCCTATGTATCTGTGTGTGTGCTTGTTTGTTTGCTTGTTTTTTTTTTTTGTTTTTTGGTTGTTTTTTTTTTAATGAGGATGCGAGGTAATGAGCTATCAATTATGTTAGGTATGACTGAATGATGGTAATGAGGGTTGTTGGTTTGTGAGTGTGTGTATGTGAGTCATTCTTTTAGAGCACTAAGATTTATCAAAGATACAAAATTTTCAGGGAATATGTTGACAAAATAAAAGTTGTATTGTTTATGAGTTTGAAATGCAGATGGCATTACATAGATAGATCTTGTCTTAATGTTGGTCGAATAGGGAGAGGGTGAAGGTGGTGGTGTTGAGGGCCGTAAACGCAATCTTTCCTTCGTCCGTACACTCGCTAAATACCTCATGCGCGTTAAAAAATAGGTCCTCCAAAATATAATGAATTTAAAAAAAGTGCTGAGCTTATTTTGAGTATATCACAACATTATATCTATATATATATATGCAAACACAAGAATGCGTTTGCTTCAAAATTCTGTTAGAACATCAGAAGTTTTCGTTTAAGTCTGGCATGAAGAGGAATACGGTATTGTAACGAGTCTGACAGAAGGCTGCTGTTCAACGTCTGGGTCAAGCTTTATAGTGTAAGATTTGTAGTGGTGGATGACCACAACCCTTACACGAAGAACTGTGATTTTTCAGTTTGGTTTTTTTTTTTTTTTTAAAGCAAGACTGACAAAGAAGTTGCAGCCTACGACAGGACAGATTTAAAAAATACCGTAAACATGGAGATCGCAGGCGACGCCATTTCAGATGGTAAAAATCAAGAAAAGATGTATCAAAATATTTCCATTTAAAAAATACACGCAAAACTGGAAAATTATGCATTTTTGCACCATTGAACATTTCTGTAATTTTAATTTTTGTTATAAATTGCCTGTAGTCAAGATTGGACTGCGATCTGAAGACTGGATCTATGCTCTTACTAAGGGAAAGCCAGGTTAACCGGACTTTTAGTTGCGAGCTAGACAAAATGATTGACGATGATATTAATTACCGCCTGGTAATTTTAATGGTGTACAAGCGCAGTCGTCTTCAGCGAACATTAACAAACGTCATGGTCATTCAGAAACTCGATGTATGGCAAACATTTGTTGTGATACCATGCAGACATCGAAAATTACTGTCTTTATTTTGTCTGCAACCACTATCACTGATCAAGCTTCCATAAAGTACAAGCCATGGAGAGTCCGGAGGAGCTACTAGAAAAAATATTGTAGACAAAACTTTTGAAATGATTTTAATAGATCAGTGATACTTTTGTGAAATATCAGCAGCTACGTAGACTTAAAAAACTTGTCAACATCACAAAATTATAATCATGTGAAAGTAAGGAAGGGTCTTTTGACTAAAAAGGCATCCGATATTAGCAAAGACAGTAGTGACATATTTAATTCAGGTTCAATGAAGCATTTTATAAAGCATGGGAGACTCAAATAGATTAGTTGATGATCGAAACTGGCTGAATGTCCAATATTCTGCATACTGATCAGCTATAGGTTGCGGATTTAGAAATTCTCAATATTTTGACTGATATCTGAGAGTAATAAGATCCTTGCTTACAAAAAAGCTCTTCTAAACAGTAAAAAAGAGCACCAGTTTTGCACGTAATCAGAACTTATATTTTTCACAGCTATATGTATGAAAACTAATTTTAAAACTCCATGTGCATGTTTTCACAACCATATATGCATGCACGCACACATATGAACATTAAAATAAAACTAGCATTGTATATGTGGAGACTAGTCATCCAGTTGCCGTGAAAAGCGACCTCTCGATTCTCTTAATGTGAACAAGGCCATATCCACAATTTTCATTTTTCAGTACTCGAAGATATGCATAAGAGGAACGCTTTTGGAGACATTGAAGACTCTACCGAAAGTGTCACTTCAACGGCAAGTGAAACATTATGTTAACATTCAATTATAAATACTGTCATTTTGAATCTTTTTCACTGACTTTAACCGCAGTTTGTTCTGCGTCAATGTTAAGCTTTGGCTGTAATTGTACATAATACAACTAACAATGCTTAATTTTCACAGGGAAGGCGATAATATAAACTACACAACGAACATATGAACCTTTAAATCCCCAAAAGTATTAGTGGCGGCGTTCGAAGAGATATTATCATTTTTAAAGTGATCAAAGATAAAACATTCACGAGACATTTATTCAATGAAACTGCGTGCGCGCGCGCACCTTTTTTTGTCCCTCGTTGAGTTTTCACATAAAGACTCCTTCATAAACTAGGGTTAGCTCATTCCCCAAAATTCTTCCTTCCGGAAAAAGTACGGAGACATAGCGTCTTCCCCGAACTGGCTTGACCTGTGGTTTAGAAACGAGTGTAAGTTTGTTTTTGTGGGTTTTTTTTAGCATTCCCCATTTTTCAGTGTAAACAATTAAAAACGTTAGTATCTAAATAAGCCCAACTTTTCTATTTCACTTGCTTTTATCTTTAAGATATACACTCTTATGACAAGTTTAGCGTTTAATTTTCAAATTTCATTCATTTTTATTTTCATGAAAAAGGAAAGGAGTTTCTTGAGGTTTAGAGCATTATTTGAGCATTGGTATAATTAAATTTGCTTTTGTCAAGACTTTTCCTCCGAGTCATTTCAGTATAAATCATGGCTTTATGTCCTTTAGGCACAGTAGGTTAATATTGTAATGTTTTATTGTTTCCACAGAATATAATTGAAACCGCTGCTACTGCACTGAGGCGGTGCAGTCTCGTGAGTATTATCTTAACAGCTTAAATAAGATCAAATGGTTTGGTTCTTTGTGGTTGAACTATATATAATGTGTAACGGTGCTATAATTTTGTGTTTGTGTGTGTGAGAGAGAGAGAGAGAGAGAGAGAAAGAAGGAAGAGGAAAAAAGAATAACTTTTTCATCAGTAACTTTCTTTTTATTTTGCTGTGACATCAGTTCATGTGATGTTTGTTATCGTACAAGAGTACTTTAAGCAAAAAAATATATTTGCACCGCTGGAAGACCATCAATTGATTTATTTTAAACAACAAAAACTAAACGTCAGATATGTTTATGATGAAAATAGTCACCTCGAATGAAATTAACCAAACGTATGATGCCTGTTGAAAAGTTCTGGAACAGCCAGTGGAGCTAAATGGTTTTTTTTTCCTTTAAAATTTCAAATCAAACTACCTATTATTGGCTGTGTATTGTAACCGGCTTTAATAATCTAACAGTTGTTAGAAAAATCACTCTTATCTGAAGAAGACGAAGAAAACGATACTGAAACTAAAAGGAAGATGGTAAGTAAACAATGTTTATTTGTCAAGATTCTGTTCGCTGCTTACTATCTTGATTGTTTATTTAATTCTTACGGTATAAGTCAAGGTTGTTGGTGGTGAGATGTTAAAGAACACACTTAATTCAGGCCAGATTTTATTTATGGGCAGTCTCTCCTCACCATCACTGGTTTTACTTCCCCAACAAGGTGCCAGCTACAGAAAGCAGATAACCCAGTGGTTAGATCACTGGCGTCCGAGGTGAAAGACGCGCCGGTTCGATACCCGTGTAGCGCAGTCTACCCAGCTGGCGGGAATGGGTACCTGACTCCAAAAGAGGGATGGGGAAGCTATGGCAGCGAGGTAGAGGAGAGGGGTCCCGAGAAAAGTGAGATCATCTCACTCCCCAACGATCTGACAAAGGTCATGAGACGACCTTTTACCTTACCAGATATCTATTTAATAACGATAAGTGTGAGAGAAGTTCTCGAACGTTTCATTCTGACCTTAAAGCTGTGGGACTACGTTCAGTTCATCATCGCCACAGTCAACATATATCGTAAGGAAAGGATTTATGGTTCTTTTGTGTAGAACTTTGATATCTAACTAAACTATTCCCAGCATGTCATTCTCCCGCAGACCAGAAAAGGAGACGAGAAATAAAGTGCAAGTAAAAAGAACGTTAAATTTTTGAAATTACTTTTATGACCTTGTCATCGTCAAGAAAGATCTTTTCTCTTGCTATATGATCAATTTTGTGAAAATCTAAGAGTTGCGAGATTTCCAAACAGGGTAGTTGAAATGGAGTCTTCCTGACGTTGATGAAAGAGGTTGACCGTTTTTTCCTTTGAGCAACTGAGAGAAAAAAAAACCACTTTCATGAATGTCACTTTATGTTGATTTTTTTTATCTCTCGGCTCCATTTCTGGACGACAACGTGCGGGAAGTTTCTTACACAAGTTTAAAGCAAAAACATTTTAAGTACACCAAATTATTTGAATTACAAATTATTTGAAAATGTTGATCTTGCTTTTCAAGAGAATCTCCAGTTTTTTGGTTATGTATTCATTTGTTTCCTTAACCTTGTTTTAGCACACATTTTTATCTGTGTGTGTTTGTGTGACAGATAACTGTACGATCAGATATAAGCCAAGCTTTCGATGAGATAATGCAGTCGTATCGGGATCGTCTGGAGATTTTGACATCCGTCGATCGTTTCTTGTTTCGTGCCAGAAAATTGGTGAGTTCATAACCATCAGTGTCTCCTATTGTGGAACATAGGGATGCATTTATGACAAGAAGAATGTTTAGGATACCATTTAACGTGAGTACTTGCCGAATCGCTCATTTGTTAATTCGAGCACACTGATATCAAAGAGCATCAGCAAGAGCGACTACTATTAGATGAGAGGTTGGAGTGAGGCGGCGGTCACGGAACACAGGACCACTCCCTTTGGTACAGTAAACGTCACCAGCCTCTCGCGTGACACACCATCGTTTTGACGATCGTGTACTGGCCACCCGACCCCCTTCACCATCACACAGACACAGACTCAGGTATGCACGCTTGCATACTTATCGGAAATAGCACTTGAAAACATATTTCAAACTGGTGAGTTTTCTCGTTTAAAAAAAGAATACATTCACTTTCCCACCTGTGGTCGCTCTTGGTGATCCTCTTCGCTTCTATAAGTTGATTTAGTCAGCTAGTAATGCTCACTAGAACTTAGCTCATCACAAAGAATTTCAGTGATTAGTGCTAAAATGAACATTTTTGTTGAACCATGCATGAGTCTACAATGTACCTTGTTGCTAATTTTTTTCCCTCTTTTTACGTTTTAGGTAGACATCAACGAATCCACGACAATTAGTGAAGATAATTTTTTGTTGATAAACGAATCCTTTAAGTTAATGAGGTATGATTATGCGATTAAGCATCCAGATACACTATCATACAAAGCACCCTGTCAAGCTTGGTAAACTTTCAAATCAACATCTCAAGTTTTTGACAGTCTCTGTGGTCTGCTAAATGATAGGGCAGTCCCATATTGCATGATTTCTGCTCACTTCTCTTGTCTGCCTCTTCTTTGCAAATCATGATGTTCTTAAATCCCTCATCTCAAGTCATAGTGTGTGCTAAGGGGATTAAATTTAAAAGAAAGAGTGTCACAAATTTTATAACCTTTTTTCATGCAGATCAATTCGAAAAAAAATGCGTAATAATTCTGAGAACATAGCAAAGATTGGATTTCATCTTTTGGAAAAGCTGCACGCTCGTATCCCCGTTGCGCAAAGTTCTTCTAAAAGGTTTGCCACTTTTAACAGTGCATGTCGCAGGAGTACTCTTGATTTGATCATGCATAGACAACAGTGGACTGTGTTTATTAACCAATTATTAAGTTTGTGTGGTGTGATTGTGCTGTTCACGTGACATCTTCCAATATCTGGAGGCAAAGCCATTTTGATATTTAACAACTGTTAGAACAATACTAGATAACGGATGGCAATGAACAATGCCTTCGGTCTGGACGTCCCCAAATTGACGGGATACCACGACGACAGTAAAGCAGGCAACTCTACGCACCCGAAAAATCAACGTAGTCTAAGATCATATCTCAGGATGGTAACACATGTCCTGTAAGTAAGCCAGCACACCATTTGCACCCGCTGTTTGGACTAGTATACCTCAGTAGCAGAACTGCTGCCACCCGTGTACCATTGACACAGGCGCGCCATCAGAAGTCATCAGCGTGGACAAGGTAGTAGTGGAGCAGAGTGCTCTTTACTCGTCAGAATCCAGGTTTACAGTGGCAGACGACATGGCGGCGCTCGGGAAAGTGAGTCGTCGATGACTGCGTTATGGAGCACGACTGGCACGGCAGTGGCTGTGATGATCTAGAGAGGAATTTGTATTCATCACAGAACTTCTGTATCTCGTTCGTGTCGTTCTGACTGGCATTCAGTATCAATATGATTCTTATGATAATAAATACAAAATTTGTAAAGCGCATACTCACTCTAAGGAGCATGCTCTTGGCGCTTAAGAACAAGAACGAAACATGGACAGCATACGAGTGACAGGAAAACAAATAACATATAAACTATAAAGGAATAAACACCCCTACTGAACGAAGAATAAAATCAAATACAGAAAACGCAAAAAGGAACCAAATAACAAGACTAAGAGCTGAGAGCAACATGATATTTTAAAAGGAAGGGTGTGTAAAATGACTAGCATTATGGGAAAGGTTGTTAGGAGTAATGTTTACGGAAAAGGTGCGTTTTCAGTGCACATTTAAAGGATTCAGCCAGCAAGCAAGGAGTTGCAGTAATCAAGTCTGGATAAAACAAACGCACAGACGAGTGTTGGTAGCGCGCGTAGACAGAATGTGACAGATAGAGCTGATCTTGCGTAGCTCTTAGTAGACAGACTGACAGCTGTGACTGGTCCATCATAATAGACAGATTGACAGACAGCTGTGACTTGTCTATCATAACAGGCAGAGGGACAGACAGCTGTGACTTGTCTATCCTAATAGGCAGACTGACAGACAGCTGTGACTTGTCTATCATAATAGACAGACTGACAGACAGCTGTGACTTGTTTGGCAAGAGTCATGTCTGCAGTGACAATCAATCCCAGATTCCTGATGGAGGACGCAAAGGTGCTGAATCATCGATTGATGAAATTCACATATGTTAGAACATTTACAGTCACACTGTTGTGGATGGTGTATGTGAGTTATTTTCTGTATAGAAAATATTTTATTATATTTTATTATATTTTATTTTGTTAAAATAGTATTATTTTCTATAATTATAGCCTTTGTTTTATTTGTATGCTTGTTTTGTTTCTAGTAGAGTACTAAATTAGTGGTCAAGTTATAAATTAAAATGTTATATTTTTTCCAGATCCCTTACAAGGCCGGAAGAAGATAAGGCACTGGATGTTGTCGTTTATGAAGGTTTAGCATGTGTGGAGAAAATATTTAGAAAAGCACGACAGCCCAGAATATCTAAGAATGATTTGTGTGGAACTGGAAAAAAACCCCTCAAATTCATCATCTATCATCTATCATCTATCATCTATCATCATCATCAATCAATCCCTTAATGGGAATTGTATCGACCAGACTCGGAGCATTCCCCTCAGTACCAGTTGCTGGGATAACGCAATGTGACGCAACAACAGCGAAAAAATTAGAGCACTAATTAACATTGTACAAAGACAAGAATGTACATACATAAATACACACACACACGCATAATAATTACCATATTATTTCAGTCTCTTCCATTTAGGAACAGTAAGTTGAATACGCAACATTTTATTTGTAATATCGTTTTCACCATACTTTACAGCATGATATAAAAACAAAAGCAAAAATCAGACTTTTCTGTATTCGTTGATGTTTTACACATAGCTCATACACAGGAGTTTGAGATATTTATCAAAAAAATAATGAAGGCAGTGTTCTTTTCCTCCTGCCTGCTTATTTTGCTGGGGTTATTTCAGAGAAATTACTGGCGACACATCTGCCTACATGGTTAAAGGCTGTAGGTATGATCAACGCTTTGCTTGAAAAATCTGAGAAGTTAACTCCATATTTTGCGTTACAGAAAGGTAAATACTGTTTCTAGTCTGACGTGCATAGTTTGAAGAAATAAGTAAGGCAAAACTTAACATATGATTACTCTTTTATTTAAACTTTGTGTAGAGCACTCGTGCAGTTATTTTAGAGCATTTCAAGTGTAGTCCTTTGCTCTTGCAATGAAATCTTCTAGTTGGAAAGTTATGGTCTTCCTTATAAATACATAGCTCTCCTGAAATTAATTGTTTTTTCAATCACTTACTCACCCATTAAAAAAGAGTGCCTGAACCAAGCTCTGAGCATTCAGGAGTCCTTTAAAATAAATATTCCATACAGCCGTGATTCAGTAAGGATAGGTATTTTCGTGTATTCGATTTCATTTCTTATTTAATATTCTGATGTGAATGCATATACACGCGTGTGTGTGTGCTCGCGAGAGAGAGAGAGAAAGAGAGCCCACATGCACATGGATGTGTTGGTTCTGTTTGTGTGCCTAAATTCAATAAATCTACTTTAGTTTGTCATCTGATATGAACATCATTCACACATGTCTATGTCTGCCCTTAGCAAAATGCTTTTAGAAGCTCAACACCGTTTATTGGGATGGGAAGAAGATAACGACGGGAGCGTTGATGTTACAAAATGAATTGTTGAATTAAAAAAAGACGTTTGCCTAGGATTTGTGTCTCGTCTTGTGCATCTTACCTTCTTTAAAAATGAGCGTCCCTGGTAAAGAGGGGTGTGAGTCTATACTGTAAAATAAAAGTTGAAGGGATACGTGACCACGCAGCTTTAGGGGAGTGAGTACGAAGATGCTCGGGGCCGGCTTTTGGGGAGGTGTGTCCGGTGTCCTTCTTCTCCCTCTCTGCCTTAGTTTCCCCACATCTTAATGGAATCGGGAAGCAGGCCACACACGGGTCCGCCGGGGAAGTATGCTGCCTCACACTGTACAAACCTACTAATACACACATCTTTGGTTTGCACGCCATTGCTGTAACCACAACAAGGACGTGACTGTAGGCTATGCGCTCCATACTGTAAACTTAGGGCATTGCATCATCAAACATGGTTAGGCAAGATTGAATGGGATGCTGGCTCAAGACGTGTACTTTCTTTGACGTTTGTGTGTTACTGTATGTGTAGGGGTAGCTAAGTAGTTGATATGTACTGTCAATTTGATTCTTTTGTGCTCTAAACTTCATAATATGAAAATGTGAAAATAGTTTTTGAGAGACTTGTTTTCTTTTAGTGTTGACTTTAGGCAAGGATCTCCTCCAGAATATGTCAAAAGCTGTGAAAACTTGCTTTGACAATAAAAACAAATCAGAGGTTATTAACAAGGTGATTTTTTTTTTCATTTCAGATATTTTGACTTCCTGTCGTTACTTTGTGTTTTTGTTTATGCATACCTGTATAAATATGACAGAAATGATGAGATGATTTAGTTTTTGCGCATAACTTTTTGCTATTCTTTGCATTTGCCGTGATTTACGTAGAAATTTAATAAGCTTTCTCAACTTTCCTCATTTAACGCTTCAGTTTCATCGTTGTTATTGACTTTCATACGTTGTGTATTTATTCTCATGCCTCTTGTTTGTGAAAAAAACTAGTCAATTTCATTTATTTACCTTTTGGTAATTCTCTTATTGCAAACTGGAGTTAGTAGACCAAGGACACCACTCTTATTGCGATACATCTTTCTCACTTTTTGCCACAGAAAATTGAAAAGCAAATAGAACTGTCCAAGTTATACGACAAAGAAATGAAGATTCAGCAAGAAGAACTCGACAATGTAACTATCCAAATAGCTGAATTGCGTGAATCTCAGGTAAGACTGAATGAATGGGTAGGTGTGTTTGTATGTACTTTTTAAGTACAGATTGACGCACACCTCAAAGAAAACAAAACCAAACAAAAACTACGCACAAACATAGAAAAAAAAACTACAATACAAATACAAAATGAATTAATTCACTGGATGGGTTATGTTTAAGACATAATGCTCAACCCTACTCCATTGATGAGTTATTAATGGTTGCATAATGAATATAGCTACAAAACAGACCCAGTCTCTTAAATAAACCCTTGGGGACTTCAGGGAAAATAAATGGCATTAAATGACTCAAAGCAACAAGTTAATTAAGAATCTAATCAAAGCTGCTCTTTATGAAAGTGAAACAATTTTAGCGGTCATAGTTAATAGACACACAGAGTTCTCATTTTGACACTAGTGTTAAGCAAGTGACAGAATTATTTTATAAATAAATTCCATGCATATTCCCAATAAAATACTAAATTATTTTGTACTTCATAAAATGTGTATTATTTGTTAATACAAATATTACACTGACCACGCATCCTTGTCAGGAGAGTTAACCTGTAAGCCGATGCTACATCCTGTCTGTTAAATGGTTTATCAAGAATGTGAAGCATAACATATATATATTAACTGATATATTAGTTAAAGCTAAAGGTAACAAAAAGGTGTCTATTATATTTTATTACAAACCACTTTTGTTCAAAATCTTCTCCATCAGCTCCTCTTTCCCCAGTATTTTGAAGAAGCAGTTTGCCTGATTCAGTTTGCGAACTACATTCTGTAGTGCTTCACTATGCTTATCAATTTTGCTGAGAACTCTATTCAATAATGTCTCTGAAATCAAAATATTATTTTTAATTCTTAAAGTAATGACAAAACTAAACTATGAATATAAGTCTCTTGACAATTTTTTCAATTAATAGAAAATGTTTTGATGGAAATAATAATAATAATAAACAATATTTCCCCCAAGGTAATGGGGCTATTTTTCCTTGGCCGGGATTGTAGTGCAAAAATTGATGTGGACGTCTGTGTCCACCTCTTCCCTTGCCGCCACATGGTCTTTTAAACTAGCCAATCAGAGCATAATGCGACAGCCTCACGTCTTTTCTCTTTTCGGCCGTCAGATGTAACCGTCGAGACTATCCATCTGCCACAAACATCTTTCATCGCTGGGCATCTGTTCATGGTTGGCTCGCTCTAGCCACCTCAGACCGCCAACCCTGCATCACACTTCCTAAAAGCATACACATAAAGCCCTTTTAATTACTTAAGTGGTCTCTGGCTGGGGACACGTAATCTTTGTCTAGACCTTTAACCGTGGGCGATTTCTGTGTCGCACTTAAAGTTACCACATGCATAACAATGATTAGAAATGTTTAATAATCAGGCTAAAAATATGATGCTAGTCATTCTTTTAACATCCAGAAAAAGCTGGAGGAAAACATCCAGTACCATCAAGAAGTAGAGAAGCTTTTGCGGAGAGATAGTGTAACAGAGGAGGAGAAAATGAAGGCAATAGAGTTAATTAAGCATCCTGATGAAGCAGAGCCTTTGAAAGGTTTGTTTTGGTATTTTGTTTTTAATAACAGGTTATACCATAGTGTAAAGGAATTTCTTACCTCACCTTTGTGTTGCTGGTTAAAGATCAACAGTGTTGATAGAGAATTCAAAACGATCAGCTGAATTCATTGTACCCTGTAAACTTTCCTCTTAGTTTTCTGTGAACGTCTTTGTCTCATGCCAACCCTGCTACCCACACTGAAAATCCTGCTTAACTAAAAGCTGATTGGCATTCTTGAATAAAAATTGTAAATTTGTGGGGTTTTAAAAATGTTTTTCTGTTTAAAATAGTGAAAGGTTCGTAAATGTCTTTTTCTTCTTTTAGAAAGATATGCGTGGAGTGAGCTGTTATTGCAGATGAATTATGTGTAAGCTGGAAAAAATAAGTAAAATTCACCAAGAAATGTAGAATTTACAACAAGATTATATGCTTTTGTTAATAGCAGAAACAGATGAATCAAAAGCAGAAAAAGGTCCACAAGAAGTATTAACGTTATGTGTAAGAAAACTACAACTACAGAAAGTAACTATTGGTTTCAAATTGGAAAGTTTAACCGTGATTCATGTCTGACTTCTCTTGATTTTGCATCACTCCAAACAAGCACACATCTCCCCTTCCTGAACAAGCAAACATAGAGACAGATGCCTATATATGTATACATTTATTTGTATATATAGATATACAGTAAAGACAAAATATGTCAAACATATCAAGTAAATTTGCGTAAGTAGAGATGCATGTACACACAGAGAAAGTGGGTAAAGTCTGGTGTATCTCTCTTCGTTATAAGATAGAGAAAACGGGAAATTGTAGTTAACAATCAGAACAAAATTAGAAAAGCACAAGCAAAAGAAATTAAAACTGAAAATGAAATCTAGTTTAGCTTTGAGTCAAATTATGATGTAGCTAACGTATTTCATTTTTGGTATGCTAGCATCTTCTGTAGCATCTTTTTTTATATTAAACATCTGTTTTTATTTATCATTTTTCTTGTCTTTAAACATTTTCCGTCTTATTTTATTTGTTTTAGGCTTCAGCCAAGGTGCTGAGGCACAATGTACAGAAAATGGAGGCCATAGCCTGTGAACTTGAGAGTCAGTAAATAATGGATAGTAAAAGTTTGTATATGTTTCTTACTTTCTCTCAGACATTCATGTCATCAAAAATGCACAGGTTAATGTCACTTGAACACCCTGTGACCCAGAACAGCTTAAAACAGAAAAAAATTATTGTGTATCAAAGCCAGAATATTTGAAGTGATAAAACATTCTTACCAGTGGTGTTTGTTTTATAAAATTAGAATTTTATGGGCAGATATTATGAAGGTAGCTAAGAGCTTTATTGGATGCATTTGCATTACACACATCTGCGCTAGTACATGTTTATTTAAATTGTCCATTTTCTTATTTAAATTTTGTTTCTTTTTATCTTGAAAAATCATTCCAATGTTTGGATTTTGTTTATTTTCCTAAACTTTCTTTATTGATCAGATGTGGATGCATTATTAATCATCTAAACTAATTACAGTTTTCAAAGAAGAGAGAATGCGGAAGAAACAAGAGCGTATTCAATTCCAAGAAATTTTAGAGCAACCAGAAAAGCAAGAGCATCCTGAACTGACCAGTAGTGAACAAGTCCACGTCACACAGGAACAAGGTGATGCTTCTGCTGTCTCGGTCAGTGTTACAATTTTTTTAACCTCATGTATTTTTCTACTTTTCCGCTAGCATTCCATCGAGTAGTCATTACTTTGTTTAGTCTGTCATAAAGGAAAAATGAGACAAAGGTGTACTCTTGTGGTTACTCGGGTGACTAATACTTATGCTTACATAGCTAACTCATGTCTACCATATTGATTTAGTTTGTCCTCCATTGATGCTGTTCTTGTCCAAACTTGCGTGATTTTCAACCAGCATTATAAATAGGTTTAGCAAAGCAAATTCATATTCATTTCAATTCTAACCTATATTTTATGCATACATTGCTTCTGATTATCATATGTTTTATATCTTCGATTTGCTAGTACATACTGAGTCTGTACTTGAATGATACGCCTCCAATCAGCTGTCCTTCAAACTCCTGCCAACCAGGCTACAATAGTATAGTCTTGTTTTTACTAATAAGAAGAAGACTTGGAAAAGAAGGAGGAATGTGCAAATATTTTCTCTTCAGATCATTATTGTGTGCGGTTTGATCTGTAGGCCAGTCGCCCAGCACTGACACCAGTGTTTCGCACTCTCCACCATCTTCGTGGCATGGACATGTCTAAGTTTCATGATGACTTGGGAACCAAATTTGTCGCGTAACGCGATCGGGCGTCGCGGTACTTGCTCTCACAGGCACGCTCACAGTCACACAGACTCTCACACGCCCAACGCGAGCAACGAAGTCATTCGCCCCTCAGTGAACAAATAAACACGCACACGTAGGGACAGTACAAAACAAGACTATTGGCGGTCACAAGGTGCGATCCACCAAAAGGGAAAAAAAAAGAAAGAAAGAAAGAAAGAAAAAAGGAGATAATAACTCAGATAATAAAAACAAAACAAACAAAAGGAAAATCCTCCGCCGGTGGAAATGTTATAAAATACACATACAAGTAATACTCCCGTAAAACAAATAAACTCATGGGATTAAACATGTCCAGTCTTGGACCACTCCATGCCCAGATAATATTCCCATCTTCTGAAATCAGTGATACACAATAAAATTAAAACTGACAATATCTGCATGAACTACTACACGATGGCTTTCTTATGCCTCACATTGTTCTAGTCATCAAGGGTCCACTATTTGTACTGTATTGGCCACATACACTGTCCTCACAAGGTTTGAATTATTGTCTGAAACATTGGAAAAATGAGTATATGTCATTTAAAAATGAACATCTTTTAAACAGTTATTTAGAATAATACCAAGTCACTTAGATCAGGATTTTTCAGTTGATCGTACAATTTACACTTTTATTTTGAGAAAAAACGTGTAAAACTAACTTTAAACTGTCTTAAAAATTAGCAGGAAAGTAGTGTATCGGTTGTGCAACACTTTTTATTGAAAGGGACATTAATGTTACTACAGAAAGAACCTTTTATTTTTCTCTTCTCATCATAACGTTGAAATCTAATTTAATCATCCAGTCGTTCACGCTAGACTCAAGCACACCACAAGAGGTGCCAAGCAGGCAGACAACAGTATCCAGTCCAGAGAGCCAGCCAAGGTAATAATTTCATACATTTTACTAAAATATAGTTTACAGGAGGAAAAACAATATAGAGACCATAACATACTCAACTGGAGCCAGAAGAGCATTAGCTATGTTTGTCATAGATGTTAAATGAGATGATCTGAAAAATAGTTTCTTGATGATGTGACTAATGAACAAATTCTTTGCTTTATCTTCTAGCAGAATGCTCATATATTTCTTTTTATAATTTTGGATACATTTGTCAGATGAGTATTTTTGCGTATGATTCCCTTGAAGACAAGTATTCTTTCTAATGTACAGATCTTGTCAGACACAACAGATTTTGCCCAATCACTATGTCTTATGGTTTGTAAGAGGCACGTTACATTACAATCATAACAAGTCATTGGCACTGGTCATTGGACCTGATGTTTTGATGTAAATAGCTGAAACAGCGACGTTGTGTTATTTTTCATGTGTTGGTAATCTTCAAAGAATCGTTAGAATTAAGGAATCACATCTCAAGAATTGGGTGGGAGAAGGGAAGGGGAGGATATTCTTACCCCATCACAAATTTTTTGGGCGGGGCAGATGCCCCTCTTGCCTCCCTGGTTTCTATGCCATATTAACTTGGATCAGGCCCTTTTTACTTGAATCTTTTTTTATGACATGCCACAGCCCTTCCTGTCAGTCTCTGTCAAACAATGTTTTAAGAAGTCGGTGTAGTTGTGTAAGAGAGCCTACAGGTGCTGTTTGAAGTTTTCTGTCATGACATGACAGTTTAGTCTACAGCCAGTCTGTATATATACTTACATACTTATAATATAACAGTTATAATGGTTATAGAATAGTTTCAAAGATTTAAAAAATGTGTTTTACAATGTGTAACTGCTCCTCACTGAGCTGATTTAAAAGCTGTCCAGCATTATCCTCAGAAACTTAATTTTTACCTGTCAGAATTCTCACAACTTAATGTTACTAATATCAATGATGAAAGGTTTCGAATATGTTCCGATGCAAAAGTTCAGAGTGATTTACATCAGGCAACTGTTTCTTTCTCTATTCAGAGGTGACAAAGAGCCATCATCTCCAGATTCTATTCAGAGAAGCACCAGCAGTCCAAGCAGTATCAGATCAGCAGAACTTGAGACCGCTGAAAAGACACAGGCCCAACTTGTCTTGATGACCATCTTGAACCAGTTGAAAGAAATGAAAGAGTTTTTTGTCAGAATGTTGGCATCTAAAGAAATGGTTGAACTGGCAAAGCAGCTAGATTCTTTAGGATGTTGCGAAACAGTAAGGCACTGTCCATCTTCTTATAGTCTACACAACGTGTAGAACCTCACATCCATAAAATATAAGTTTTCAGACTCTGGGAAAATTTGTGGGGATTTTATTGACCAGCCACAGAACAAAAATACAGCATGCAAAATATTACCATGTTCTTGATTCTCAATATCAGTAAACTGCTGTAAGTACCAGTATCATTTTTTTACTAGTATCATTTTAATGCATTTAAAACTGTCATTGATATTTGATAACTTGTAATGATGAAATATTAGCTTTCATGTATCTGGTATATTGTCTTACAAAATCAGACCTACAGTTTGAATGATTGTGTTTTCGGACTCCCAGTGCCAAATCATTTATGTTTTTAGACTTCTTTAACAATTTTATTTTATGTGATTTGGACCTGTGCGTGTTTATCCATGTTTCTGCTTGTGTATTTCTACAGAATGTGAATCTTTAGTCATCTTTTATGTCATACTTTGTAAAGGTTGGCGGGCTGTCCAGTTGTAAAGGTTGTGTGTGCTCTGTCGCGCAATGGATAATTCTTCTGACCAGCATTCGACCACACCTAATTACATGTCCATTCCCCAAATCAGTCAAAACGATCCATAGGTATATATGAAACAAAAGAGTGTCATTTAAAGGGAAGATGCAATAAAACAGAACATATATACAGAAATAGTTTAATCTAGGTCCGAATGTAATTTAAAACTTATCACTCTTTGATGTCGCTTGCCTCACACAATGTTCACAGTTCACAATCCAATGTTCACAGTTTACAATTCACAGTTCCTTTCTTACAACATCAATACTATAAGTCTAACCTCGCGCTGGCGTAAACTTCCAATACACTATACAGAGTCCAGCAAAAGAAAAACATCTATACATGCTAAAAGTATTCTGTTTTAAAAGTTTATTTACATCTATTTAGCCTAAGGCATTTCTTCTAACTTCCTGAGAACTGTCTCCCTGTCTAGGTACCTGTTTGTGTGGTTGATGCCTATTCAGCTCTTGTGACTGAGTGTATACAATGTACCAGCACATTAGATCAATGGTCAGTTGCATTAAGTCTGTCTACACAATTATAAGAGATTAAGTTTACAACATCAGAAAGTGATGATTTGAGATTGATAACAGTAGTACAAAGGCGTTAATATTGTTGTCATGGTGTCAAGGATGCAGACGGAGTGCAGACCATAAAACTGTCATCGCCCGACTTCAGAAAAGGTGAGTAAAAAACATGGTACATAGTATTCCCCTTTCTCTACCATCCCTAATTCACTTGATATGCATTGATATATCCATTTCATGGTGTGGTTAGCTTTGTCAGAAAATGGATTTTTATAAATTTCTGAAGAATGCTTTTGCAGGAATGTTAAGTAAATGATTCTTTAAATGACTTCTTTTTCAGTACTGGATCATATTCAGACTATTCTATCCAAAGTTTTGCGGTCATCCAAAGTTTCTCGGCCTGCATCTAAAAAAACGGTAATCATCATTAACAGTAAGACTGGTACATGTCAGTTGCATAGGAACCAGAGGTGGGGAGGGGGCAAGAGGGTAGTCACCCACATACTGAGGAGGCAAGAATGTGAACGTCGTTCACTGTCAGCATGGGTTTTGCCCACCCCTCGAAGCCGAGCATCTTCCTATGTCATTGCATGTATTACTTTTGCAAGCGAGCAAAAAAAATATATTAATATAAAGTCCTTCATGTCTTGCATTTATTTACTCTGTTTGACGATTGTGTTGGCAAAGCTGTTAAGAAAATAAAAATAATTTGAATGGATTCTATTTCATGAATTGCTGACCAAATGCAGCTATAGTGCTGCAAATTTACACATTTTTAAAGTTTCATTATTCTGACTTAAAAACTCAATATGGTTATGTAATTTATTTTACATGCTAAATTTCTTTATATAGATATTTTTCAAATCCATAGGTAGCAGGCAATGTGATAAATCTAACAGGATCGACTGCAGCTAATGAAAAACGTAAGGAGCTGGTAAGGAAAGATATTTACTCGCAGCAACCAGCTGCTTGATGGTGTTTCAGACAAAGTTGTTTTTATTTAGTTTGCTCAAATTCATATCTGACCTTACAGTGAGTGCATCACTGCATTATTGCATGGCTAGTGTAAAACATGGTGTGCAGCAAATAGGTCTGTATATGTACACGTAATCACAATGAAAAAAAGATGACCAGTAAAGGAAAGAATTTTTTTGAAACTTTTTTGTTTTTTGAGAATGCCAGAAAATAAGTCAGCCAAGTACCAAGTTTCCTCTGTAAATATAAAACAAGTAAAGTTTTAAGTTATATGTTTTAATAAATTTATTTATAATTTATTTATTATTATGTATTAGTCTTTATAAAAATTAAATATTGTTTTAATTAAAGTGCAATTAAACTTAAGTTTGTTGATACTATGATCGCATGTTTCTTCTCTCATCTGCATAAACTTTCTACCCTAGATCATGGATCTTGTTAGATTTATTGCTTCAAAATAAAGAAAAGGCTTTGCATTTTATGGAAGAAAAGGCTGAGTGATAACTTTAGATATGCTTTTCTAAATAATAGTGCAAGTTATGGTTGTTTCTTTTTATGGCAATTTGATACTATTATTTTACTGTACTAACATGGAAGCACTCATGTCGTTGTGGTATAAATGTTGTCAGCATAAGTACATCTCCTAGCTAGCTATCATCTCCTCTAATAAGTAATCTTTTTAGACACGTAGAAAACTAAAACAACAAGCAATATTTTTATATGACTATAAGAATTACATGGCTTTCATCTTGCAGGAGGTCGGTTTTGCAGACCTCTTTAGAAAATACCGGGATTTGTGGTTTATGTACTTCCAGCTGAGAGGGAGACTGAAAAATGAATATCAGTAAGTTGGAAATCGCCATTACCATCCACTGTCACTGCCCAGATCATTGTTAAGCTTCAGTCATCTTGTTTGTGTTTGAGACGGTGATGTAGTCTGCAGATATTGTGCCTTTTTGTTGCTTCTGCTCTTCATTCCATTGTTAGTTTTGCTTTTACAACCTCTGGTTCCTTGGCTTGATCTATAAAAGTCATGCAAAACAAGCCAAGGTGTGTTCATAGATTCTACTATGATGCATTAAAGAGAAAAAAATGATGAAACATACAAACAGCAAAACAATAAAAAAATATGATACATGGAAACCTACAGATAGTCCAGCATAAAGGCAGTCAAGGGAGAAAGTAAAAAAGTCAAATGTGCCATAGTCTGGAGGCTGTGAATATAGGTGGCTAAGCATGTCCAGGGCAAGGCATGTGGAAGGAGAAGCCCAACTATCTCCTGCCCTCTTTATCTTCTTTACATCCCATGTCCGCCTAACATTTCTGCCACAGACCTCAAACCAGCCACCTTCTGCTCAATGGTCAAGCACACTAACCACTAAGCTACTGTGCCTCCTAAGGGAGGAAAGAAGAAAAAAAGAGAGATAAAAAGCAGTGATAAAGAGATAAAGAGCCAGTAAAATTATAATCAAGCTTTAAAAATAGTTTTTTTATATACAGCAAGAAATAGAATCATTCAAATCAAAAGCTTATGAAATTTACCAAGAAAGATACATGGTCAGATAATCATAAGCAGTACAAAATGCTATTTTAAAAAAAGCAGTGTGGCAATGTTGTGTGTGTGGTGGGTGATGGTTGTCAGCTTTTGTCTGATCCTCCCCATATTAGGCAGGATTGCTTCTGTTGTATTCCGATGGTTAGGCTATGATCTCTGGTTGGTGTAGATTGCTCTGAAGCATGTTTACTTTTCGTGTTTATTATCTTCATCCCAAGATGTTCCTAGTGACTTATAAAAATCATGCACAAGAAAATGAAACGATCAAACATTGAAACAATGAAATCACAACTGGTAAAGTTAGCGGCAGAAATCAATGTTACCAATCCAAGTACCCCAGCTATAGTTTATTACACATTCAGTTGTCACATACAGCTCTTCCTCATTTCTCCGATTTTAGTGTCATATAACTCAGAATCAAGAGCTGCAGATGTCACACAACATAGTGGCCATCTTAAATCCTTGATCATAATTCATCTTAACAACATGATGAATCATATAAATAGGTGGTATATGCTATAACAAAGGTTTTTATGCTCACTCTTGTTCATCTCTGTTAAGAAATGGGTGTGCCTGCTCAGTGTTACATGTTCTGGATCTGTTTCTTTGTTGCCCACCTTAGCAACAAATAATACATCATACTATTTGCTCAGTAAAAACCCTTTTTGTGGATAATGACACAAGTAATGAATAGCTTCATTGGTAGACATGTCAAAACATTTTTTTCGTTGAGATTTGCTTTTTTGCATGTGAAATTAGAGAGAATAGTGCACAAAATGCTTGCCATCTTTGACAGAGATTATGAGTTACACAGGAGGTACATACTATATATATATTTACACACTGTTCTTGTTTTTATCTTTTGTCATTTGATGTGTCATAAGTCAGCAAAAATTGTCTTACATTACTGATGATCAGAAGAAGACAGAGCATGTACAAGGCGAGACCAATTCAGTTGATAAGGACGATACGTTCAATGCCAAATCTACAAGTGACGGATATAAAACATGAAAAGGTACACAGTGCTATGTTATAACCTTTCAGTTGTGTGTTGTACAAGTTTTGATGACATGTTTCCTTGTGTTACCAGTAGTTCTTTTTACACAAAATGTTTATTTTGACAGAAAAGAATAGTAAAAAAAAATCACAAAACTTTGTTTCAGTATACCAAACAGGATTTTTTTCTGTTTTCTTTCTATTTTTTATCTCCTTATAATAATGTAATGTTTGTTTAAATTTTTAAACAAGCTAATTATCAAAGCCCTCAGTTTCAGATAGGAAAAAATAACATTTAAACAAAAGATTTGTATCATGGTATAACATTTGGAAAGAACAAATGCACTGCATTTGATACAGATCATGTCAAATAAGCAATATTTTGAGTTTCCTGGTTAAATAGTACTCCATTTTGAACTATTAATATTTATTTAAAAAAACCAGTGCTTCTTGACAATGACGTCGCTGGCAACTTCGCTCCAGCCGTCGGAGCTGTGGTAAGAAATCCAAACACGATTCCAGACGGTATAGTAGAGCCGGAGGGCAGGAGCAAGACTTCACCTTGACAGTCCACGACTGGCGGAGACTACAGAAGCGAGACCCACACATAGCTGCTGTCTGCCAAGCGCTCAAAGACGGAACTGAGCTGGCAGTGACGGGGCCAGAGATCAGGATACATTCTAGGGAGAGGAAAAGCCTGGTGTTAGAACAAAGTGTCCACTCCACCGACGAGTGTCTGACGCCACGCCGACCCCGTTACATGCGACAGAAGGCGATGAGAGGTGTGCATGATGAGCTCTACCGCATGATGAGCTCCACCACACCCATTTCGACGACGCCAATCGACAGGCACGAATGCGGTTTTTTTTTTCTGGCCACTCATGGCGGATGATCTGAAGTGGAAGATCCGATGTGTAGATGTGAAGTTTTTTTAATGGAAAATGTGTAATTCCGGACCTATAATCATAACTCGACTATATTGTCCAAGATTTGTTTCATGACTACAGTATTTGATGAATAACTATTTGTATTAGGTAAAGCGTCATTCTGACGACTGCGAATGACGTGTATTGATGTAGAGTTTACCTGCTATGTCAACCGGTATTTTAACGATTCACTACTCATTTCTCTAAAGCATTCTTATGGATGTGTAGGTTACTTGCTATTTTAACCTGTGTTTTAATGGTTCACTTTTTATTTTATGTATATTTATATAATGCTGCATTTGACTGTAGACATTTGTTTCACGGGAATGTCTTGTTTTATTCTGGGGTAGATGTTTCTGTTGTTTCAAATGGAAATTGAAAGGAAACATTTTGTTTTCTTTTCCCAGGTTAGTGTAGAACTCTAGCAGTGTACTAAGTTATTTCTTTGTTTTTTGTAGAGGGTAGTGGTTAAACGGCTCCCAGGACTGTCCCTTTCCCACGCCTTCTGCTGCGTACCTAATAGCAGCCTTGAACTGTCCACCCTTGGCCGTTGGCTACTGGACCTATTGTTACACCCATTCAACAGCTTTTCAAAAAGTGCATGCAATCATTAGAAAAAGTAGTGTAGCTTTATTACAGTTGAAGGAGGTTTTTAAATTTGGAAGTGAGAGGGAAAAGAAGGCAGGCCAGCCGCTGAATAAAACTCGGAATAAAATCTACAATTATGAGGCACTTTCATCTTTGTTGTGTTCTTGTGCAAATAGCCCACCCAGAATTAACCATCAGGGACTGACGTGTTAGTTTCAGACGATCAGAAGAAAACAGAAACTGATCATGGACAGAAGGAAAACATCTCCTACACCGGCAAATCTGCGGGCAAGGGGTAAAAGCATTCACAAGGTACACTTATGCTGCTTATAACTTTTCAGTTGTATGCTGTACAGTTTTGGATGACATCTTTCCTTGTGCTACCAGTAATTCTTTTTTCCTTAAAATGTTATTTCTGACAGAAAATATTGAAAAAATTCACAAAACTTTGTTTCTGTATAACAAACAAGATTTTTCATTTCTGTTTTCTATTTATTTATTTTGATCTCCTGTATAATAATGTAATGTTTGTTTACATTTCTCAACAAAGTTCAGACAGGAAAAATAACATTTAAACAAAAGATTTGTGTCATGGTATAACATCTGGAAAGAACACACTATTGTATTTAATCGGTTCATGTCAAATAAGCAATATTTTTAGTTTCCTGGTAAAATAATACTCCATTTTGAACTATTAACATTAAAAAATCAGGAAAGATGATTATACAGATATGCTAGCATATGCACATTTGCAGTTATCAAAACAATGTTATAAGTATGTAAAAGTGGATAGTTATTGTTAGGGTTGATGCCTATTCTACATATAGTCTCTGTGTCCAGCCCATCGAGAAGTTTTCAGACCTAAAAATGGATCTGCCAAAATCTTGGAAGGAGGACTTGCAAAATATTCAGGAAGCATTTGCAAAGGGAGAAATAGATAGAGAAACCTACATGGTATTTATATTATCAGTCTGTCTCACTAATATACATTGATCAATTTACCTCAGTCTCTGACTACACAATTTTTTTGTTCTCTCTGTTAATTTCTACTTTTCAAGATTCATTTCTAAGTGTAAAATGTGATGAAAGAAATATTGAACAAATATTAAGGTTTTGCTTCATTTTGCAAGCAGAATATTGTTTTTGTAAATGCAAGGACACTGTGTTCACAGCTGTTTAAGCTAAGGTTTCTAAAAACATAAGATGTATTGTTATCACATCATGGGGCATCTTTATCATCACCATTGAAACCTAACATTGTGGGGGAGATTTAACTGAAAGTGTGTTGGGGATAAAGTTTGGTCAACAGCAGGTGAGGCGAGTTCGTATCTCAAGAATTTGCTAAGCGGTTGGTGAGACAAAGATATTGAAAGCTGGTTTCTCATGAAGAATAAAGACAACTTAGGGCTCTCTCAGCATGCAGTGCACTTTATCAATAGGGACAAAAGTGGTGTCCCACAAATTGAGGATGGAATAACAGGACTCTACTCACACACAAGGAAACTAGAAACAATAACTCTGTTCTCTGTGTGGGGTGGTGAAAGAAGTGCCTCAGACCACCGCAGTAATTGTCGCTGCTCCTATACCAATATAATCAGACAAAGTGCTGTGCAAGTTGCAAGACCTAATTTTTTCAATGACAAATGGCGAACAACCTCGCTATAAACATCATAGAGATGCTACTTTAAACAGCCGAAATGATTCTATGGAGGCAGAAGAAAAAAGAAGCAACTCTGGGTCATGAATGCTCTAGACCTTTGTTACCAGAGGAGGACCTTGAAGAAAGAGAAGAACAACCCAGCAGACGTGTTCTTTTTAATTCAGTGGACTTAACAGTCTTAACCAAATGCCATGACTGTATCCCTCAACGGAAAGTTTCATCAGAGCCATGTGTTGAGCAGTGATAAAGTGCCGCAGCTGTCTCTTCCTTGTTCTGTCGTATCACCGATCAGATCTCCGGCATGTCTATTGTCTCAGCTCTGTCCTTATATATATGTTGTCACACACCAAGTGGACATGCATATTCTTTCTAACTAAAACTCAAGATCACTTCAGCTTGGGGCGTCCCGGCCCAGGAGTAACAAATAATTCTTCAGAAACAGAAATACATGAACAGTATTAGAGCACTACACACAGAATGCTTGATATAAAGATATTTAAAATGAACCACACCAAGAACGTAGTGCACGATACAATAGTAGGCATACACACCGATTAAAGAATCAAACTTACGAGATACAATTCCGTTAAGAATCAAATAAATAGACCACAGTTTGTTATTACGTAGGCCTGCGCTAATTAACAGAAAGGGTCAACCAAAGGCATGGGCAGTTGCAAATGCAGATTGAATGGAAACCAGCTTTGAGTACTTGCAAGTACTTTAAACATGGCTGCTATTTGCATTAGTAACACAACAACAAAAACAATGACCAGGTTATACAGGATCTGGCACAGCAGTAGCATCAGTTCATAATCAAGTATAGACTGTACATGTCCCCATACTGCTTTATGGATGAGATGTGGATTTTCCAATAGGGAGAGGAAAATCCAGGCATTTGAACAGAAGTGCTTAAAAACTGTTCTGAATCGCCTCTGTGGAGTGTAAGACCATCTATTTTTTCTGGAGTTAGTCTTTGGACACCAGAAACCTCTTCTCACAACAGTAGAAAAGGAAAAGCAAGTCTGTAAAATGCATTCTCTTTTGACTTTTCTCAATCTCTTGCCAGGAAGCCTTAGTTCTCATGCTAAAACTGGCAGCAGTCCTGCAGCAGAAACAGGCCCTTTTGGGAGAGGGATTTCTGATGGACCGACTGAAGCAGTCTCTGACAGGTATCAAATCTTTAGTCTATGAGGGAAAGGAAATCAGATTCCCTTTGATCCCTTTAGACGAAAGGATGTTACTTTTATCCATGTAGAGATGTACTTGTATACACAGTTGGCTTTTTAAAAGAAATCAGATAGAAAATGTTTTATATGTATATGAGGAGTCTAATTTCATGTTTACGGCCCTATGCTACTAGAGAGAGAAACAAGAACCAAACTAATTTCATGTAAGCAAAGTCACTAGTTCCTCAATTAAGAACATTTTCTGTAAACAGTTTCATTTTCAAATGATAGATTTTGTGCTCTAAGACTGGCAGCAGAAGAAGTTTGAAGTGTTGCAGTTTTTTCCCATGTGTGGTACAGAAAAACCAGTTAAATGTCTGCTAGTTACAT
Organism: Pomacea maculata; assembly: GCA_004794325.1. Classification (NCBI taxonomy): domain Eukaryota; kingdom Metazoa; phylum Mollusca; class Gastropoda; order Architaenioglossa; family Ampullariidae; genus Pomacea; species Pomacea maculata. The sequence continues at coordinate 81,989 of SRHC01002652.1, forward strand.
CTTACAAATTATCTTTTATATGCAAGGGGAATGTAAAAGGGTACACAAATACAGTGTCATCTTTTTGTTTTTCTTCAGCAAAGATACAGAAAATTTTGGAGGCTGTGACTTCTGAGCATTTTCCATTATACTTGCTGATGAAAGATGCTGATTATGACAATTATACTGCATTCCTTCAACAAATGAATGAAGAAGACAGGAAAATAAGACTGGAACAAGAGAAGCTATTTCTGTTTATGAAACTTGAAGAACTGTGAGCATATCTTCTCTTGTTCTTTTGCTTGTTCAATCTCATTTCTTCAAGGATTATGATAAGCAGATCCACAAAACGTATTATAATAATAATTTGGCTTGTATAGCACCTTATCCTCCTCTTTTGGACAAGCTCAAGGTGCTTCACAAATGACAGGTGTTGTGATGTCAAAATAAGTTGACGTCAGAACAAAATGGCTATACCCCACAAGTTCAACGTCCACACACAGCACGAACACAATCCGCAGGCCAAATATCAAACATGTTATAGCTGGAATACACATCCAATTAGCACATTTAACAAACGGCATCCATCGCACTGCAACGACGAATAGGCCCCACCTCATGCAAAAGTTCACTGATAACAAAAAGGTCAAGCAGACAAAAGAAGCACCACTTTTCATACGCACGATGGAAGGCCCATCAAAAACATACACAAGTCCAACATGAGGAAGACGTCTGATAAGACAAAAATACAACAGAGCTCTGCCCCCTCCAGACAGTTAGGCAAGCGGACATCACTTTACAATGCAGAAACCCTTGTTGAAACAAGCTTTATCATATCAGAACATTGTCTCATACAAGACAGGAGTTAGACATGTAGAAGAAATGTTATGATCGTTAAATATTTTGTTTGAGGTGTTTTTCAACCTTTTGACTTTGCAATAAACTACAGGGGTCACCTGTCATGATTTTCCAAAAGGTTGGAATAAGACAGACTTGACCATTGTAAAATTTCTTGACTGTGCAAAATGCGAGTAGTTTGCTACATTTCGACGTGCTTGTATTTGCTTTTAGAAAATATCTTTCATTACCTTTCTAATTCTTCATTCTTGTTGAGTTGATTTTTTGTGATTCTGTATTTCATTTGTGTATTTGAATGTGTGATATGGTGCATACATGTGTGTGTTTCTGTTTTCTATATAGATATGAAAAAATAAGGGATAGAGCATGTAGAAGAAAATCAAGAGTTAACACAATAGAGCTTGTCGCAAAGGAAACTCAGAAACAGTTAGCCCAGTTGAGGGTAACCCAAAGCCTGGCTTCTTATCGGCCAGCTCCAGCCCGACTGGAAGATCAAACACCTACTTTCTTTTCATTTTCTCAATCTGGCATCCCAAAAGTAATCAGAAGCCTGACAAAAATCCAAAGACAAACAATTTTGGAAGAAGCAGAAGAGGTACAAGATCTGGTGTCAGAAACGCTTGCTAGTGACTATTCTGGGACTATTTCAGAAGAAGGAAAATTTTCTCAGCAACAGAAGTTTGATCAAAAGAAGCTTACAAAGGAAGAGTTCACTGGAGCATCCAGTCCTGTTCTTGACATTGCTTCACAAGAGGCAACACTTCCTCATCTTCAAAAAAAGCCCAAGACACTTGAGAAACCCTGTAGCTATGCTGAAATGATTTCAACAAAGCATTCTGTACTATCCAAGCATCATAAATTCAGCTTACCTTTGCAGAGACCTCTAACACCATTTAACTCCTTGGTGCTAACTTTACCTCCAATGTCAACACTGCCAACAGAAAAGGGTCCATGTCCTAAGAAAGTCAAGACTGTCAGATACAGTATAAGCAGTAAGGCATTGACTTCTGTTCCTTCACACACTTCACATGTTCCCCGTCGCAAGGAGGAGTATGTCTTTCCGCGCCTTGACTCCTCCAAAAGACCTACTTTTCCTCAAATTAGGTTGAAGCATAAACAACTAGACAAAGTTCACGAAGAAATACTAAGAGATCTGCTTGCACCATCCTTATCAAGTTCACAAGAAAGACCTAGCGGTGCATGTAGCCCAGAGTTATCACCCAGATTTCCCCAGAAGCAAGCTTTGGCTTCATATCTAGACCAAACACAAGAATACACAGAGTATCTTCAGAATGAAGAGCATGCGTTCTCCTTGCTTAAGCAGGAACCACTGGGTAAACACAGAAACTCACCTGCAGGATCAGAAAGCGAAATTTTACCTGAAGAAGAAAAGCAAGAAGTATTTTTCCCCTTATCAGTTGATGAGCAGTTTATTTTCGCATTAGACCAGCCACCTAGAATAACAAGATCAAAGAGGCCCACGTTCCCAAAAATTATCCCTGACCCTGTCACACAGTATCAGACCATAAGGCATCTTCTTTTACACAAGAAGATTTTGTCTGAAATTCATTTGCATCGCAAACAACTAAAAGACCATAAAGAAAAACTATCAAAAAGGCTGCCATGTGCATCAACTTTACATAATGTTGTTCTAGGCCATGAAATTAGCCCAAAGTTAGCATCTAAGTCTCCACAGATGCTACTGCAGATCTGCATAAAGGATGTGAGCATGCAGATCATGAACAAAGCTATACTTCAGAGACTTCCACAGCACAAAGCTTCCAGTCAACAACTGATCTTAAATGTAAAGAAATGGATTCACCAACTTGAGGAAAAACTAGAAGAAAGACGAAATGGGAAGCCAGCAACTTTGCCAGCCCTTCCTACAGATCTCATTAGTTTCAAGGATTTTCTGAAGGAAAGGGAATCTGATCTTGCCTTGTCGTCTTTGGACTCTGAGCATAGCCTGAAGCCTGATTTGACTGAAAATGAAGGTGCCTCATTGTCTTTGGACATTGAGAATAAATTGGAGTCTGTATCACCAAAATATGATGAGGCAATTAAATGGTCCAAAAGACGCCAGTTTCGTGCACTGGTAAGCTTGTTGGTTCTCTTTGAAGCTTTAATATTTTTTTAACCAAATAAAAACATAATGTCATGCTTCAATAATGACAAGAATCTTTACATCCTCAATAATAAGTTACCAGAAGATCAGTAACATCTGCCATGGTAAATATCATTTCACGTGTTTATTCAGAGTGAAGATTTGGATGACACAAGTGATTTGAGTGATAGTCCTTCAGGAGAAATGGCAGATTTCTGCACCGAAGTACCCCTTTTGTTTTACCTTGATGCTGAGCAGTCTCGACGGAAGGCCAGTCGGTCAGTGCTTGCATGCGTTTCCTACTTTTCTTCTTGATGCAGAAAATTTTCCTATTCTCAAAACTGCAAGGTTTGCTGAATATATTAATGAACAGGAATATTCATGCTTACACTAATTACAGCTAAATGTAAACAAATTTGCGTTGAAACATAACTAAAACAATCCATGAGTTTACGATGCAAGCTGTGACTACCTTGATCATCTGTCTACCACTTGTTTTCCAGCCCCATTTAATATAAATTCTTATTATAAATGAAGATTTTCTGTTAAAATAGGGATACTCTTAAACTTAAGAAAGCCTCCATTTATAAGTTGTAGTGGATTGAGAAAAATCATTTGATCTACATTTATTTTAATGTACAGGTAAAGTTGTGCACATTTATGTCACATGTCTTACATCATTCAGACTCCATTTGTAAGCTTCATTCATTAGATGATACACTCCAGTTCCACATTCCCCGCACCATACTATGCTCTGCTGGTCCCCAAGCTTTTGCCTATACCAGTTCCTTTGTTGGGAATAAAATTGTCCCCTTGATCTCTCTCAAGCTGCCTCTTTAAGACTTACCTCTGGCAAATAACTTTTCAACATTGTCCACAGTGCCTTTAACCATTTCATGGGATCATGTGCTCAACAAGTCTCCGAAACTTAAACTTTTTTTGTTTGAGTTTACACCATAAAAGCACCAATGAAAAAAATTAAAGAAATAACTGTACATGTAAGCACAATGTTCTTAAGGCCAACTTCTTGTTGTCCATTGGAGTTCTTTAGTTATAGTTTCTATCACTGACAAGTAAATTATAGTGTGTGTGTGTGCAGGATTCTCGATCTGATGGTAAATGAAGATTTGACCAAAATCCCAACAGAACCTTGCTGCCAGCACGTGTGGAACAAGTTTTTAAGTGAACAGTAGGAAGATTACATTATTTTGATCCTGTTTCTTTTACAAGCATATTTAAGACATTCCCTAACAAATATTACCTCAATAAATATGAAAGATGTACGTTTGAGAGTGTGATGGACCTGTTTCTTTGCATTTCTTTGACCATAAGTCTTCCAAGAATTTATCAAGTGAGATCAGGTACTATCCTGGACCACAACTGAGTAATAATGTACATCATCAAGAGCCAAGACAAACTCCTCTAACCACCTTTATTTCTGCATTATGGAGGCATACAGTGGTCAAAAATGTCCCAGTACAACAGTCAAGATTAAGCACATTAGCCTGTCACTCATCAAGTTTATGGCGTAAGCTTATGTTACATCCAGCTGACGCTTGGGCATAATTCATGTAATGCCTAAACCTGTCATTAAATAGCCAACCATTGTTCCTTTTTAACCTGTTGAGTGTACCTCAGTCCTAGTTACAATCAACATGTAACTTGAAATGCTAAAATTTACCTTTGGCTGGATTACAATCAGCATTTAACTAGGAAAAAAAAGAAATTTTAAGCACACTTTTGTCAGTCTGCATCGCAATCAACATTTAAGATAAAACATGTTAAAAGTAATAAACACTGTCGTTAAAGCCTGTGAAAATGTTCAGAAAGGAAAGTATGCATTAAAAAATTGTGGCCCTGTCATGCAGCATTGTGGGATTGACATAGCTATAGTTGAATGGCATTCAGAACAATCTGAAATCTGTTTATTTCATATTAAAAACAGCACATAAGCTAGCAACAGGTTTGAATGAAAATTCTCAAAATCTGGTGCAGGCGGGTCTTGAAGGATAGATGCACAAAGGTTTTCTTAGCATCTTGTGGTCACTGGTTTCACATCTTTGAGTGTTAGTCTGATCTCACTGCAGCCTGATAAATTCTCCATTTCTTTAAGATTTGTATAAGTGAATAATCTGGTCTCATCACTTTTCACTTTACTAGGTTCTAAATGTTGAACAGTTCTGCAAAGTGCTGGCTTTAGTTGGCCAAAGTTTGGATCCTGATGGAGAGTTAAGTATGTGTACAGTGTTTAGTATATTGTTTCTTTTAATGTCTGCTTGTACCTAAAACAGCAATGTCATTCGGATAATGAGCAGAAAGAAAAGGGCATGTGTAAAATGCAATCCCTTGGTTTATTATCAAATCCTAACAAGTCTTGGTAAATGATATTATTTCTTATTATGCCTTAAACTTTAACTTATTTCGCACAGCTGCCATTTTGTAGAAGTGAGCTTCGTATAAGTATTAAACTCTGGAAAAAGAGAATCTTTAGCCAGAGGCACAGAGGTATAGATGACACTGACCTGGACTGCACCTATGCACACAACTACAACTTATGCTGACATGAACCAGAATCACAGTCATGCCACACATTTATTGGTAAGATTTTTTCCCACTTACGAGCTCATCACCCTTATGATGAGGTCCCAAACATGACCAGACACACCATGACAGAAAAGAGCTGTAATCAGACCAATTTGCTCTAGATCAGAGCAAAACTGATGTGAAATCAGCCTTCATATTCAATAAACACTTGTTTTTGTATTTAACAGATAATAAACATTTCTAAAATGTGAGCTTTTGCTAATTTGATGCATGACATCCAGCAAACTTGTGTTTAAGATATGTCAGTTTATTCTGATTTAAAAATCTTCTGGTTTTAGTTGTCATCACAGCACTATACAGTACTTGTCATAGGTAGACCTCTTACACATACAGTTACAAAGCTGCTTGAGCCTTATATCCTCAGTTTGCTGTCTGCTAAAACCTTTAAAGCATAATTGTGAAAGAGTGTATTTAAAATGTACATTTTGAACATTCAAAATATGTCTACACAGCAAAGAATTTGATCTGACTTAACTCAAGCTGTCATCGTCGAATAAGGCCAAGTTATAGGTAACAGAAAATTCACTTGGTAACAAACATGATTATAGATGGGCAAGAGACCAGTTAGGACGAGAAGCAAAGCTCCTTACCACCACATACACACTAATTAGACAATGTGAGAGCAGACTTACCACGCATTCCTGTCAATAGTACTCGGAGGCAGCTTCACTAGTTGCCTCTGTCGTCAGGAGGCACACATACAAAGCATAATTGCCTATTGTCAAACTGTTTCAACAAAGTCAACTCTCTAGTGTTGAATACACAAAAATGTCGAGTCATGACAAAGCAAGTAACTTGATAAACCCCAAAAGCATAAAACAGTCCTCCCAGAAGAAGAGTATATCACACACATATCTTCTGCATGATAAACTTGCAGTTTATAGACTAATACTCATCCACTCATTTGCAAATGTAACAGCAGAAAACAAAGATACACATCATCATATGTGCCCAGCACCCTGCCACTTCCAGCAAACTCACCCGCATCAAGCGTTCTTCACAAGAAAAAATGAGACTTGCCAATTTTCCAGCTGTCTCATTTAAAAATTAGACATCAACATTTGCTTGAAGAGTTAACTTCTCTGCCAAGAAATATAAAAACAACACATCTTTGTAAACCTTACAAAAATGCAGCACAAGGCTCAGATAATGTATTCATTAAAAATTGGACAAAATAGGTCACATGAGGATGAGAAAAGCTTGTGGTCTATGCTATTATTAAGCCAGCTAAAGAAACAATATAGCACTTTTGTTAAGGAATACTGAGTACAGTTGAAGATCAACATGAAACATGTTTGCATGCCAAAACAAAAGCACTCCCCCATCCCATGTTACCATCCTTATTGATGACTTGACACTCTTTGATTCATCACATTACAATGCAGGAATCAGATTTTTTTTTTTTAATGCTATAAGTAAAAATTAATAGTTTCCAACATGCCTGCATAAGAATAACATTTAAAAAAACACATGTATAATTTATTAGTCTTCAGAGAATAAGGCTCTGGTAGGAGATGTGAACAATTCCTAGATTCAAAATAAAAATAGTACTGGGGGTGAATAGAGTAATGAAAAGCAGAAAAGGACAAGCTGCATGTTACGAATACTTACAAAACAATTTAGGATTTATTTTTGTTTTGCTACAGGAAAATATAAAAATGTTGTTCTTCAGTGACTCTGAAAGCATGAGCTAAGGGTTTGAGAACATAATGTCTGAAAATGGGAAATAATATTTGTTAGTCTACACCAGCACAACCATTTCAGATTATTAGAAAAGTTTACATAATGCTTAACCACATTTTTTAGTCATACATTTTGCCTTGTATATCATGAAGTATCATTAACTTGGCAATGTTACTAAGTTCAGTGGTTGATTCTGGAGACTGTTTTGAAAGTAAATTGGTTAGGGAATGCCCCACTGTTACCATAACATTTTGCAGGATGCAACTTGTACACACAAATTACTGTTATGTTGCCATTAATCAAGCTTGGAAAAACTACAAAAGCTTCACTCATATGAAGATTTTTAGTATTTACTCATGCTTCCTATTTCTTATCTAAGTCAGACCCATAAGAAAAACTAAGGAACTGAGAAACTTGCATTTGCTATAGATTAAAAAAAATAATACATTAGGGGTTAAGTGCATGTTAGAAAGCTGAGGAGCAGAGTAATTATAGAAGCAGGGAGAACACAAGACCAAAACATGCTTGAACAAAAAAAAAAATCCAGCTTTTTTTCCTGGCAAATTTTTGTAGGTCTAAAAGCCAGTGCCAAAATAGCCTCATGTCAAGTTACAAAGAGCACCATAGCTGGAATGGAAGAAATTTGAGCATCACCACTATTCTAGACAGCTGTGAAGGAAACAGATGGTAGGGTAGGGAGAAGCTGGAAGTTGATAAGTAAAGTAAAGATGGCTACCACATTTTGGGACTGCTAACACAGCAATTAATGTTGCAGCCATTGAGGCAGTCCAATTATTTTTTGAGAGAAAGAGAGAACAGGGAAGAAAGTTATCAATCCCTTCGTGGCAGGGTTAAGTCTTTTTTGCAGATAAAACCATAAAAAAAGGTATTTTCAAGCAGGATTCAAGCAAGGTTAACAATAAACAACTCATAAAAACAAATAGTTATGGTTGATACTTTGTCTGGTAATTATGTGCAAAGAAAATGTATTCCAATATCCATATGAGTAGTGTGGACAAAAGGTCATGGTGGTATGGAATAAGACTTTGCAACAGCATAAAGCAGGACAAAATTGTGACAGATCACATGTATGTCTGTGTCTGTGAGGATTCTTAAACAACCAAAGCAGGTGATGTATGCTAGCTTTAAAGGTTTTTTAAATCTAAAATTTGCTTATTATTATGCACTCACATACACCATGTGTTTTACATGTTATCACATACCTGTCTTCTAGAAATACCCTCAAGAAAATACGCAGATAGCAGAATCTAATATAAAACCAAATGTTAGCAACCATGTTACTGCAGATCCACAGACAGATGAGCAACAAATGACCATTTACAAGCACTGACATCAACACATGCTGCTGACTGAAGACTAACCCTGAACAGATGTGTAAAGAACAAAGTTCAAAGAGGTAACAAAGTGTCATTTTTCAACAAGTGTGACACACAAAGTATAAGATTTTAAAAGTTGAAGACGTTATTCCTGCATATTAAAATTTACTGACTGATTTTGCTTGCAGTGTAAGAGGGACAATGAGCATTGTGGATGAATTCATGCTTTAAAGTATAATCTGCTATAATCACAAAACTTGACAATAACTTTGATCACACAAATTCAAAGTTCCAGGATGAAACAATAACTGTTACAGATATTTAAAAAAAAAAAACAGCCTTCTCTTAAAATCTTGTCCACAGCAGAATGACAGAGACTGGAAGATGTGTAAATACTCTTTGCAGATACATCTTCAATTCAGTTTTCCCTCCAACTCCAGACTATCAAACTAAAACAAGGTGACAGAATCAACTTCTCCTTCATTACTGACAGAAATGGTGACCTAAGATGAAGTGAAAGATTTACAAACATGAGATGCTGCACTGATATAATCAAGAGCCCATATCTATTTCATTTCTGGGTGGGTAGGTAATATCAGTATTTTTGTTACAAGGAACTAGGCAGATGAGTGCAAAAAAAATTCACAGCAATGTTTACAATGCTTTTTAGTGTAACCTGCATATTTTTCCATTTCTTTTTCTCATTCACTCTCCACCAAGCATGCAGCTCACCTACATGAGACAAACCACTCAACCTGCAGCATTTCTAACTGACCTCTCTTTCTCTTTCTTGCACTTACTCTAGCTCTGCTGTGTCATACACTTTCACTCCTGAAACACAAGAAGAATATCACCTTTATTAAACATAATGAAAGTTTAAGAAGTGAAAGGTAATCTACTCTCTTTACTGAAACAAAACCTAGTATTGTAATATTAACTCAGAATTCACTTTTAGTAAACCAAGATTTTAAGTCAAAAAACACACAATGATATGCATATGTGTGTGTTGGGGAGTGGGAGGGAGAGACTTGACTCCTGATATGTTCAGGATTCATTAGTCATATTCTTTCCACTGTGTTAAATAAGACTGTCATCCCTGCAGTGAGACTGCAAGGTTGTCACAGACAAGTGCTTGTTGAACCCAGACTTGACATGTTCTATGTTGTTTTAAATAAGAGAGGAAGGATTATACCATCGCAGGCAGGAGTTAAAAAAAAATCATTACAGAATTCTGAGTGACCAGCATTATTTATAAGTGCAGGAACAAGAAAATCTTGACTGAGGAGCATTTAAAAGTCCCTCGCCATATAGGTGATGTGTACCACTGTGGCCTCTGAATCATACCTGCTGTAACCCCATCTAATTCAAAGCCATTTTATACTGTTACCTCTATAAGGATGAATGAGAACTGTGTATATGTATGGTTTTTATGATGAAAATGTATGTTAACTTTAAGTGTACACATGCTCATTCATGCCTTACAAGAATATAATAATCAAAAATGTGTGACCATTAGCTTTACATAAAGTAAGATGTATTGCATTGCAGAACTGCACTCTATATCGTAATGTCCCAGTTACAGGTTTTTCTCCAGGCAGAACTGCAGAGAGTGCATGTGCATGTACCAGAGTGTCTTGGAAAAAGAGTCAATGTGATCACCCTCATCCCCACCCAACTGATTTGACAATGTTGTGTTCGACACCTGTATCAGCCATGGTCAGGTGCTGCATAAGGCCTCTGCTTACATCAGGCAATATCACCTACAGTGACCCCAGAGTGCACTATCACATCTGGTACACGAGGAAACAATGTCAACCCAGAGGAAAGCTCATTTTTCAGGATATTGTCACCCATAGAGAAATCATTTTTCAGCTTGCTGGGTATATCTCAGTGTGTTTCATTAATGCCTCAAGACCCAATTTTGGGAACTAGATAGCTGAGTGGTTAGAGCACTGGTGTCCGAACTGAGAGCATACTTCCCCCATTAGACCCAGCTGGCAGAAATAGGTACCCGACTCCTTAGAGGGCTGGGGAAGATAATCCAGCAAGGGAGACGATTTGGGCACTGTCCTCATGTAAAGCTGCCCCCCGCAGTGTTTAAGTGTGTCTCAAATGTATTTTGTATCTAGACAGGATTTGAATACAGTTAGAAGGGTATGTTTCATGTTGTCCTGTTTGAAGTTTAGGAAACTAATATCATGATCTCAATAGCCAAAAAGACAATCATCTTGTTGCTGTTGAAAGAATGCAGACATGTCAAGAGTGCAATTTAGACAAAGGTTCTATATCCATATCTCATCTCAGGCCACATTTTTCTCTGCTTATGACCAGATGTTTACAAAGCAGGCTTGGAGTGCTCAGACTATCTCTCTCTTCACTATTCTTCAGACTGCAGAGCAAAATCACCGTCATATGGAAGTACTTTCCAGTGAAATCAACTCAGTACATTAATTTTACTTGCAGCAAATATCGACTCACTTTGAGTATTTTGAAGCATCATTTTTCTCAACCCCATCCACCTGTTTTTGTGGCCACAGTGAATGTTGGTGTAGCTGCAGAATCTCCTCAGGTATGCCTTTCACCTGTGGTTTGTCTTGAGCAAAACTCTTCTCCATGACATTAGACTTCTGCACAAAGAGTTATAGATTTGATGCAATACTCTCAAAAACAGACGGACATGAAACATGACACTAGTAATTCTAACCCTGATTTCATTAGTTCTTAATGAGTTTTGTCCTAAAGGGAACAATACCCAAGCTTTAGACTCTTACACTTACAAGACCGCATAATGACATCAGTGCTAATCAGCTGCACATCAACATACATAACATATATCATGAATGCACATAAAATGAACTGACCTTTGGCTGCACTTTGCAAACAATGTCATGAAGTGGCAGGAACACTCCATGATCCTTGTGGCAGAAGAAGTAACGTTTTCCATTAAAGAAGCCATCATGACGTCCAGCTACACATAGAAAGACGGGGTTGTTTTACATCATGCTGATAACTTTTGCCTGTGGATCTCCGAGAACTGCCCATTAACCCTAGGTATTAAAACAAAAATTTGTAGCCTCCTCACCTGGAGCATCCAGCTCAAGCCCAGCAAAGACCATATTAGGTTGTCCTATCTTGTCCAGGTGACCAATGTAGCGGATGCGGCCAGTTCGCTCCCCCTTGATGACTACATGATCCCCAAGCTGAACCTGCAGCTTGGAACTGAACATAAAAGAAAACCCACATATAAAGTAATGGATCAATGACGAACGTTTCTTGCACAAGACATAAGAATAGTGGAGACAGATAAGTGGATCTGTTTTAAAATGCATCTACCTTAAGACAGCACTAAACTAAACGGAAAGAAAGATTTCAAACATATGCATAAAAGATAACTATCTGTACAACATTTTTTAAAAGTTCTAAATTATCTGAGGAGATAAAAAAAACTAATGCTCAGTGACTTAAATATATAATAAAAGGGGGAAATGGAAATATAAATATGATTACACTTACTTTACAGGAAACTTCTGAAGCTCCTGATTAAGCGTTTGCGCCAGTAATGCATGGGCTTCACCCCCCATGGCCTCTTCACAAGCCATGCACTTGCACCCATACAGCGGTTCTGCATACAGAACACTGCCAGGTGCAGAGGACAACTGACAGTGAAGGCGTCTCCGGGAGATGCTAACAACAAAATGAAATTTAAGCTAATTTTGTGATATGGTGGAAACTTTTTAAAGGTAAAACGTGCTGCAGCTAGTGTACTGGACAAATTTGTCAAATGTTTTAAAAAATCATCTATTGCAAACTACTAATGGAAAATAACATATACATGTAAATCTGAATCCATCCCCTATAGGTTATTTCCCTTGGAGAAAGAAGAAGTTTTGCAGATTCAAACATTACTCCTTGACGTTTACCAAAATGTCTGAGTGCCAAAGTTATCAAAATAAGTACATATCATATAATTTCTTTTATTAAATATGCATGGTTTCAGCTTAGTCAATTGAATTTACCCTTCAAATTTTATAAATAAATAAAAAATAAGTTTTCACTGTGTCCCTTTTAAAGAGACACACTTTTGAAATAGCTTGGGTAAGTTAACGTGAAGATTTTCTAAAAGAACAAAACATGCTAATGCTTATTAAGACACTTAAAATAACATATTTGGGTCAAATCATTTTGTTCCCCACATAGCAATACTGGTGAATATATTGTTCAAAAGTGAGATAGTCACTTTAAATTATACAAAACCAGCCTGACGCTAGAATGGTTTATAATTCCTCTCAATCCATGCTTAAAACTGTGCCCTATTACTATGCATAAATTATGCCACTATATATATATATGAGAACTTTCATAAAATTCATTTTAATACTTCTGAAACTCCTTAAAGTGTCCATTGCCACAAAAAGGTCATAGGATCTAGTGTATGCAAAATGTGTAGGTCATGACATGAAAAGGAACAGCACCTGTTGCTGTTGCTATGAAGGTTTAATCTGTTCCTGATGGACTCACCCGTTTGCAACATAGTGACGCTTGCCTGTTGTGCTAGCTGTACTCTCTGGCTGCTGCAGAAGGTGATCATCAGGAGAACTGAGAGAACTATCATCACACTCATTCTCAACATGGAGTTGTTCTTGCCAACATTCTCTGGCAAGTTGGTTCATCTATGAACAGAACAATAGTTACTGAAACTAGTGCCACCCCATCAAGTTTTTGCTTATAATCTAAGTTAAATTGACCAAAAAATACTTCTATAGCTAACTTTTTCTAAGTATATGAGGATCTAAATCTGGAATCCAAATAAAAAGAACAAAAGAAGAAAGATTATGTCATAACTGACCTTTGCTACACAGGATATTGCAAAGTTGAGAGCATTTACTTATTTTATACAAGAGCAGTTTGAATTTGTTATCTTATTCAAGAACATACAGCAGTGGTAATAAATTATATAATGTTGATTTCTTAAAATTTTACTTACTTCTAGTTCTTTCAATCGTCCTTTCAAAATCTCTAATTCTTTCTTGGCTGATCCAAGTTCCTCTGCAAGCTTAGAGTTCAATCTCACAGCTGCAAAAAGCAAATACAAATTTCCCACTCATGATTCCACATTTTTTAAAGTTGACAGCCGAGTGCTTCAAGCACTTGCATCCAAACCCAGAGGTGTACCAGTTCAGTATGTGTGGAGCAGCAAATTTCTAATCCAACCTGCTGTTAGAAATGGGTATAAGGTAGCAAGGGAGAAGAGATGGGAACTGCTGTCATAAAAAAAAGTTGGCCCCAAGTAAAGTGCAATCTCTAACAGCTCACACCTTCAACAACTGAAAGGTTTGGGGACTACTTTCCCCCGCTTTTTTTTTAAAACCAGCTAAGACATAAATATTACAATTCAAACTAAATACCTGAAGACTTCTTTATAGGTTGCAAAATACAGAAAAGGTACTCTACCTTTTTTTCTTTTATTAATAAAAGATTATAGCAGCCTAATTGCATTAAGTTAATGATGTGCTATAAAACCAACAGCAGTGGGAAAATATCAAAGTACCACTAGGAATAAGGCCTCATTGAGAGTGCTTTAATGGTCAATTGCAATCCTACCACACCACTTTCTATGTTGAAGCTTACACATTTTATATATTCACTATGGATTATTCTCTTTTTTTCCTGATCCTATGGCACAACACAAAATTCCCATGAATTTTATGTTGCTTATGAGTCTAATGGATTTCTTCTCTGACTGAAGTCAGAGGTTCAAGGAGACTACCACTAACAAGACCAAACTCGGTATTAACAGTAACAGCACAGATCTACATAAACATGGGTAACACTTCAAGTGAATATCTTCACGCTATGAAAAATCACCCTTGCAAAAGATGGCAGCTGATCAGCTGCCATCAATACTAGAATTGCAACAATGACAGCAGCAATGAAAGACAAGCAAGTGAAACAGAAATTCCATAAGTTCAGTCCTAAATATCATCTACAGTTGCCAAACAAATGGTTTCCTATAGTTTGTTTTTATGAAGAATCCTATGACTCGAGGATAAGCTTGACTTTGTACACTCATTTGTACTCTCATCGGTCGCTTTGCAACTCAGAGAGGGAAAAATAACAATTCTTTACATAGGAAAGGATGATGATTCAAAGAAAGCCCCAATTACCACCCAGTTTCACAAAGTTGCCTTCATTAGACACTGCCTAGGCGGAGGTTGCACTTGCTACAGGCACCTAGTTAGAAAATTAACATGATACATGCCGTTAAATCATAACCTGTACAACTTGTACACAAAAACAAATGTTTTAAGCAGAGAAAACTTACTTTCTATGAACTGCTCTTCTAGTGGGGAGTCATTGTAACGCAGCAGCCTGCACTGCACTTCCTTGGAAATCTTGGGACTGGAGAGAGAGAGAAACAACAGTAGTAATATTATTTAGAAATTTGCAGCATAAATTATGTAGAATGCGGTGGTCCTCCACATTACTCTCTTGAATGATCAATTATTGTTTTCTGCACTGGATACCCATCCGTTATGCAAATGTGTACTATTTGCAAATGTATTTGACATCTATTTATCGCTGCTAGTCCCCTTTTCTACATCCTGCTATTTCATCATGCTGGTGTCAACAACAATTGCTTAAACTGAAAGAACACAGGGATCATCAGTGCACACCATAGAGAGTGTCATCAACGAACCATGTTTTATTTGAGGATCTGTTCAGTCAGTCATCCCTTGACCGACACATGTCATTAGGGGAAGCACATGGATAGATGCTGCAGCTGACAGGGAATGCCACTCTTGCCTAATTTGGGCAAAAGTCGGCAGCTCCTGTACATGACAACCAGTCCAGTCTTTGACATTTGTGAGCCAGCTTTTTTCCTCTGGGCACCACAGCATTGACTACCCTCCAAGGTGTGAAGAATAGTCTTTGACAAAGTGTTGTGCCAAGTCACGCGGCCAAATAAGACCATCCTACATCACCTGACCATTGAAAGTAGAGGTTCCTGGTGTCCTACAAGTGTGGCAATCTTGTTTCATACAAAGTCATTGGTTCTACATTCTCTGCATGCAATCCAGAGCAGCCTCATCAGGCACATGTTCTTGAATGCCTGGATTCTCCTTTCCACTTCAGCAAGTAGACTCCATGTGTCAAATAGTGAGACATATGTCAGCCACACATGCATGCACAACTACTAGAACCTACAGGAGTTATCCACTGGGCAGGGTCAAAGTACAAGGTACATGGTCAAATATTCAGTACAACACTGCCAGTCACTAAAGGGCACATCTCCACAAAGGTTACAAAATTTAACTTGTAATATACACTGCATGCTTATTGTGCCTGTGAAGAGCTTATCTAGATATTTATGATAAGGAACGTCATTCTACTTAAGCACTTACCTGACCCGGAGAACCATGTCATCAGGCTCAGATATAATTTCAGGCAAAGAGTTCTTCCTCCCTAGTCCCCTGCTTCCATCAAAGTTTGTATCATGACCAGAAGTTTCCGACAAACAGTGCACCACAGCCTGAGTGGTCACTCCATTTGGTGGTCGACGGGTAGTCCTAGGGGAGCGATGATTGTCATGGTAACTTGGTGTTGAGTGGAGATGGCTTTTAAAACTATGATTTTTCTCAAGTTTGGGAGAGTTGCTCAGAGTGCTTGAACACTGGCTGCAGCGGGAACATGGACGTGATCTCTCCTGCATGAAACATTGCCCTTAATATAACAAAGATATAATTTTTTCAGCAGATACCTGCTGAATTCACCTTTTAATTATGATAAACATTGTACTGAACATGAAAATGTGCTAAAGTTCTTTTTCTTGAACCTATTTTTATTTGTTCCTAAATATTGTGACAATACAATCCATCCTATCCATACATGCTAATACATATTGCCAATGAACAAGAATGTATACATAGAAAGCTATTTATGCCTGTAAGACCATCATTATTTCACTGTCAAGATTACTATTTATGCTTAATGCTTAATATAGATAACCAGGTAAGCACCTTCCTGGAAAACTGAACATCATTCTGACCTACATTTGGTGAATGCATCATTCCCAGTCACATGCATTAAGCCACTGGATACCAAGGTGTAATCAGGAAATACCTGTACAAAGGCAACTTGTTCATGAAGGAGAGACTTGTCTGTACAAGAGGAGAAGGATGGAGGTGTGGGACTGGTGGAGTGACTGGTACGGAAGCTGACGCCTGTGGAGCCTCGTAGGGCTTCATTTTCTCTTTTCAGCAAAAATACCTTCTTCTCTAAGCTGGAAAATTCAAGAATATGAAATAACTCAAATTTTTTAAGGAATTTGTTTAGTTCACAACAGCCTTTTAGACATCTAGCATAAAAAGAGGAAAATGTTACACCCATAAATCCTCTAAATTTTGTGTGTGAGAAAGCAAACAATGCCATAATCTTGCTCAATACATAATCCACCTCAGTAGGCTAAAAGGTTGAAAAGATAAAGCTGCTCAGCCCTTTACATGAGTACATCTACCCATCTATGATGTATAAAAAATGTTTCTTTTTCAGTAAAAACAAGCAATTCTCTTAACCAGATTATAATGTGCAAACTATAGCATGAAAACAACTCATCATCTCATACGCACAAGGAGATGGTAGCAGATAGGAGAGAGAGGATGAAGAAGGTAACAGAAGAGAAAGTTAAAGATGGCAGAAACAAAAACATCAATAAGATGATACTTTTCCAAACTGTAAGCTGCACATACCTACGCTTGGCGCGTAACAAGTTGGCGATGTCGGCACACAAGGGCACTATTCCCTTGCGTGTGCTGTTGACAACAAAGGCGACGGCTCTGGCAGCAATCTCTTTGTCCTCCACAAGGCCACTCAGTTCACTGTTGCTGTCTGCATCAGAAGGAAGCAGCAAACACTGAACTTTCCAGAGGGAGTACAAAGGCATGCTTTCTGTTTTGCCTTAATGTTGAAGAGGCATTATACCCTGTCCGAGAAAGTTCTACACTTTCTTGCTTAGCTGCTAATTGATATTCTATGCACTAACCCACAATTAGAAATGTGGACAGTGATGGGTGGGAGAGGTGAGAATATCACTGAAAACTTTTTACACTCTTTCAAAAATGCACATGATTTGTATTATCATAAAACACTATATATATATATTGTGATGTCAAAGGGCTTGTGAATATGAAAACCTTAGATATTTACATTTTATACATAGAATATGGATAAAAAATGAAGATTTAATCGTATACTGTGCACACCAAATCCTTCATTTATTCTGACAGTCATGGACTCATACAGTCTCCTTCTTCTCTATGTTCATGTTTGTGTGTAAGAGAGAGTGAATGCACATTTGTGTATGTGATTCACATGTATGTGACTTGCTCTCAATATATAACCCATGCAGAGATAATTCACTGTCAAGATATGACCCTGAAATCATCAACTACCACTGGTTTTGGTTATGCAATCCTTAACATTCATACTCACAGCTTGTACCAAGCTTCGAAATGTAAAGATTTTATGGTAAGGTGACCAGACGTCCCCCATTAGGCGGGACAGTCCCGCTTTTGACCTCGTGTCCCGCCTGCTCATCGGGCCGGAGGCCCAATGTCCCACTTTCTGGCTTTCTGGCAAGTGCATCAAATGTTCCGCTTGTCTTTAAAAATCGGAATACCGTACACTGATTCAGCGTCCTTTGAAGGTGACGACACCATCATCGGCACGTGTCCTGCTTTCGCCCCCGAAACGTCTGGTCACCTTATTTTATGGGAAAGAGAAAAGTATCTCCCTGCAAAGTATTTTTCTAAAAGCAGAGCTCAGCACAAGCTGCATGATATTATGACCAAGAACACTCATGCATGCCTTTCAGTACTTGGACTGCTTGATGTCGAGCCTGGTACAAGCCATTGAAAAACTAAAAGAAGACAAAAGATGATACTAAACTGACCAGTTCACATTCATTCTACACCAGCATCTTTGCCCGCTCTTTCACATATGCACATGCCCATGCACAATCACACACACCGCTCCATACATGCAGAATAATGAGGCTCCAGCAGCAGCACCAAAATGATCATTCCTATTTGCCCACACTTTCAAACAAGTATGAACATTCACAATAACATTCCACCACCACCCTCCCCACACTCACACACATGCACAATGATAATGAAAAGTATTTCTTAAAGAGGTGATTTTTGAGACTGGACTTGAAGGCTTTAAACACAGAAAGAGACTGGCAAGAATGGGGAAGAGAATTCCAAATGATGGAGCCAGAGAGGGGGAAACCTATGCTGTAGAGAGTGAGTCTGGCAGTAAAGCATCAACAGCTCAGACAGGTATGCTGGGCCCTAGAGACATTTTCAGCACAGTATCACAATCTTGAAATATGTAACTTGTGGAGAAGGTATGTAGAATGATCTGTTTTTCATTTTATTGGTGCTTGTTTACTTTTTTTAACATAAAAGTTAAGTTTAAAAATCATGCTGAGCCGACTGAAACTACAAAAGATCACTGAACAAGAGTAGATGGTTTCAGGGCAGGCAACAGAACTACTGACTCATCAACCTCAGAATAACAGTTGAAAAAAAACCCTCAACACCAAAGCTATCTCTGTCATGTCTTCCACAGAATTCATGAAGAGATTCATCAGAATGTGGCATACAGCACTATTGGCCTCCAAGAGTGAGTACAAAATTAACCCCCGACCTGATCAAAATTAAAGAAAGTCTACATATCAAGAATATACCAGTTCAATCCTATTCAAGGCTATGTACTCTCTTCTACAGTAACCATTATCTTCCTGGGAAGAATCATGACACTAAAGAAACATATGAGGGTTTAGCGAGCAGTGCAGGCAGGATAATCATTAAAGCAGCTCGCAGATGACATTCAATGGGTTAGCTGGTAAAGAATAAGACCTTGCTGATCTTGTTAAACACAGTAAAAAAAAGTTTCAACACTGTATGACACAGGAGTATTTACAGAAAATATGAAGTTAATGACTAAAACACTAATGGCATCAGAATGGACATCAGAGTCAAGCGAAAATACTTTTCGCAGAAATACTCTCCAGAACAGCACAGATAACAGCACTCACCAAATTGAAACACATCAAGAATCATACCAATGTCTCTCTCCATTACACAATCAGGCTACCTTATCGGCTTCACCTTCAATAGTATGGTTTGTTATTTCTAATTAATTTTTGTTTTAAATGATCCATCACTAGTTATAAGCCCTCATGTCTTGTCCTACAAATACTCCAGTTCTTTATTCTTTCACCATCATGAGGTATTAACAATTAAAAGTTCCTTCATTATGACTAAAGGGTTATTAAGCTGTTGGCAGATAAACATTTTACCTTTTCATTCTGTGCGTTTGTTTTAGAGACAAAGACATAAAAAGAAACTTAGAGTCATGAGTCATAATTTTATACTTATTACTATAAGAGGAGTATATATTTGACAACCTGCGTAGTTTGACAGAAAAGTGGAGATGAAGGGGAGAAAACTGAGTAGCCGGGGGAGGTGGGACCCAATGAGCTTTAAAAACAGAAGATTTCAACCATGGATATAAGATTCTCACTAGAGTGGTAGGTGACCACTGTGGTATAGTACAAAAATGCGTATTCTTTTATTCTTTATATCCTTTCTCAAGTACTTTTTACCACGGACCGACATTCCGTGTAGATCTGCTCCCTTTAATTTTAGATGAGAAAAAAAAAGAAAGAAAACCAAGAACAATTATAATGATCACTTCTTCATGGATCCATGCATTTAGAATGAATAAGAAAAACAGCAGTAACAACTGAATTGCGAAAATAAATATTTAGCATTTCCTAAAAGGACAAGGAAAAAGTATTTAAAACGCCAGATGTGCTTAAACGCCAAAGGGTGCTTAATCCACTATACCATAATTTACCGATTTAAAACATGTTTCTCAACAGTGTTTAAATCTATGCAGCAGAAGTTGACCACTATAAATTGTTGAAAAAAAATTAAACAGTGTCTCTTCGTGTCTTTTTGTTTCACAAAGCACAATGCTACATTTTTGCCATAGCACTCTCACGCCGCATTTTTCAAGACGCCGATGCCATCAGACATGAACATGCCCGTGATAGAAGTTTTAGCTCCCTTGTCTAATTACGCCCGCTGTGTGTGTGGAGTGCTCTCCCTCCAACATCGCCTGTCAACGACGCCGCCACGCCCACGGACTGTGGTCGTTGTCAGGGCATTTCGAATCATCGACACTCAACTTTCTCGCCCTTCAGGAGCCACACAACGACCTTCACAAACCCCCTAACAGTGGGTACGACCTGCAATCACTATAGTCGGCGTTCCCAATGCGTAAAAACGCGAGTGATCGATAAAAACCAAAATACAGGGGTCTTTGAAAAAAAAAAACCGCGCGCGCACACACACACACACACAAACCAATTTTAATTCATTTGAAAACCCCCAACAATCTTAACAATTAAGAAGGCATAAAAACACCTTGCATTTTTGCATTTTATGAATGAAAATACTAACACGAGATGTGAGGATTGGGGGTAGGGATGGTTCCTCGTTCCGATATTATAAAGTTGTTGAAGGAGGTACTGGATTATACAGTAAGGAAAAGGGGAAGGATGAACGGCACGTGACGTTGGTGGGAGGCAAGTCTGACTTACTTGTCTGAATAATGAGCACCGGTATAGTTCTACCTTCTTCAAAACCGCTGTGAGATCCGTTCATGACGATTCTTCAAAGCTCGTTCACTGCACCAGGGAACTGCATGGTTGTGATTGGTCGCTGGTGTCTTATCCGAGTCAGACACTGAGACTTCATGATAGGCGGGCTATATAGTCCAAACCTTATTCACGGGTGCCACATCCACAGCAAAACGTACACGTATCAAAGGCGAGATCTGCACCAGCAACCCACGAGTCTTGTTTTCTTGGTGACAGGTATCAGATAACGCCTGAAACTAACGCAAACTTGCGGCCCGCATCGAGGTCAAGATCCGGTATATGGCCAGAGGGCAGCTGCCTGTGACTGTTGCCCGGAGCGATACAGGCTAGCCAGTGCGGCTCGGACACTTTTAAGAACTCCCCTCCCACCCCAGACACCCTAGTCCAACCCACGAACACAAGCCTCCTGCAGAACATCATCCCTGCGACGATGTACTTTTGTCTTCTCTACATCATCACCGCGCTCCCTCGTGGCACCTTGCCCCAGTATCAACAACGTACAGTGTGTGTGTGTTGGAGGGGGGGGGGAATGGCAAGTGAGGGAAAGAATGCAGTAGGAGAGGTTTACAAGAAAAGAAAAAAAATGGCGCTAATGAAAGACAAGGAGGAAGGGAATGGTCTCAGAAAATTTGTCACGACGCCACACCTCTGTGTATACTTAATTTAAAAAAAACAAAACAACAGGGGTCTCGCTGTAAGCACCAAAGTATAATAGCTATGTATATGTTTGGGCGTGTATTGGCGAGCTTCCCCGTTGACAGATCACGGCCTGCTTGCTGGTATCTCGTCTCAGGCCAGAACGCACACACGCCAAGTGACGTTACACGTACGGGAGTCGGGGGGCAGAGAGGGAGGAGGAGCCGCTAAAAGAGATACAACAGTAGAAGAGGAAAAGTCTGGCGTGCCCTGACCTGCAGCTGCATCATCGCCCCAGCATACAATCATTTTCAACACGCTCTCCGGCCGCAGACGCAGCCTATGCCATTCCAGTCATTCTTCGGGGCCTGCAGCTTACGGCAGGTGTCGCGCGCGCGCACGCGCGCCGCTGTGGACCAGATGCTACAGACCTCCCCCTTCCCACCCGTTGTTCTGCCGCTGGTGCCGCAACCGTACGCTGCGCTTGCTGCAGTGGTGCTCAAGGCCAGATGGTAAACACCCATCAGGCGCGAGTGCCAGAAATTCCAGAAGCCAGACCCAGACCCCCACCCCCCGCCTTTCTTTGTCGCGGTGCAGTATCGAAGGCATCTCTTGCCCCAGCCGCCGAAACTGCAGTGAACAAGCGATGCACGCTGCCTCCTAGCCTGTCGTTCAAATCTCGCCAGTCTCATCTTATCCATCTATACTCCTACGGCTAGTGACGTAAAAAGTTTATAGGTAGACAGCTGCTACTAATACAAGAACCTAATATATATACTCCAAGCTGCGAAATGACCGTAAAGGCCAGTCAGCAAAATTCTTTGCTATATATGTCTCTGGCGCTTATTAATATTTTGAAATCTTAACTCGCAAAACGTGTTTAGGGGACGAACACTTTTCAGTATTTATAATCTTACACTGTGATTGTGGGTAATAATTATAAGCGTGATACATCTTGGAAGGTCGGGCTCCTTGTTTCTGTAATTAGTTCTGGAAGAGGAAAGTAAACCTTTACATGATGTAAGTAAACAGGGAGTTGGATCATCATAAACCTTGAAAGTGTTATGAGCCAAGCTCGTGCAATTACGGACTGCCGGCCTCCCACTGAGGAGAAAGCAATCGCACCTGCCGCGAATGGAGATGAACAGGTCTCACTCCAGCCACACCGCAAAGGTCAGGTACCTACCTGGCTGCCGAGACAGTAAGAGCCAGGTCCATGTGGTAGGGGGCTTAACCCATGGGCCGAGAACAGCAAGGGCACCAAGACAAACAACAGGTCGTAAAAAATAAAAGCGCGCGTGAGAGGGAATGGGGGTAGAGGTGGTGGCGGAGAAGGAAGCCGCATAACCTTTTACTTATTTACAGTTCTTGCTATACCATTTCTAAACACAATCACATTTACATGTCTTCGTTAAATTGCTCCAAGACGCGAGTCAAATTTACAGCTATATGAACTATGACACTTCAAACGAATGATACCAAGGTGTGGCAAGTAGGAACCTTCAACAATTAATCCTCCCACAGCTCTGTGACACACACACACAAACATTTAATTCGCGTGCACCGTTCTATGGGTAGCAGTTTTGCTGCTCCGCTGCAGCGTTCTGACAACGTGATATGTAAACAACGAAGTTTCCACGTAATATGGCGCAAAGAGTGTCATAAATGCAGTCATGCCGTGTAGTCACGGACGTTTACAGGTGGACTGCTGTCTGAATGCCGAGACCAACCTTAGACTCATGCTACGTTCTCCGCTGTTAGTCTTGGCGAGCCTTAACAATGAATGCGAATAAACCGGAAGCTTTGTACACATCTACCTAGTTTTAGTAATTAACTGGGGGGGGAAAAAAAATCGTCTGCCAGCAGTCCAGAAATACAAATTCGTGGTCACTCCTATGGCTGAGAATGCGCGGGTCCGCTGTTCGCGGAGTATCATTTCTCGGCAACTGACGTTTTCATAAATAGCTGTTGTAACGGTCGTCAACTAGAACACACACAAGACCTCACCAGTCACTGCAACTTCAGAAATGCAACACACACACACACATGCAATGTAGGGCACATGCTCCAGAGAGTGGCAGGGACACAAAGATCTGTTAGATACACGAACACAGTGACACATAGATCTTAAATACACGCGCATAAATGGGAACGATAAAAGGTATTCTTTGCTTATAATTACGACACTTATGTCCGCATGTTGTTCCTCTATATAGAGAAAAACATTAAGATGTCAGGCCAGGTTGCTGTCGCCCTGGGCTGGGTTGCATGCGAAGTCTTGAAAATAAATCTTCAATCGTCGGTCTCAAGTTCAAGTCGACTTCGCTAGGTTTAGTCTGAATACTTAAGACTCATTTTCAAGACCTCATGTGCACACCAGCCTATGTCAATGGCAACTTTTGGAAGTTAAGCCAAAAAAGCTTGGGCTATAAGTCCAAAGTAAACTGCCTGAAACCCTGCCCTAGTCCATCTACCCCATATAGTTCAACACCACGCGCCGCCTCTTCCCATCAAACTTGCCGATCAAGATTAATCTGTTTACTCAAACTACTGATGTGAAATGTCAAGTGACTTGTCTCCTGCTGAAGTGCTGGGTGTTGGGTTATCAGCATTTGACGAAATCTACCAGGAAAAATGTATATGGCTCTATTAGATCATCTAGGGAAAGATTTCGTCGGACATATGAAAGCTAGGATGCAAAAAATGGATAAATGATTTCATTTTATAATAAACCATTCTCTTACTCCTTCCTTCTCTCTCTCTCGCACACACATATGCTGTGAAACAGACAGCACATGCACCCGTCTACATAGTATCACTTCAAAGCTTATACAGATTAAAGTGAATCCTTATGTCTGTTTTGCTTAAAGAACTAGTTGTCTAGACAACCTTGAATCTTCCATAACAAAGAAACCCAATTATTCCTACAGCTATTAAGTGGTTTCTTGGGTATGCCTATGTTGCCTTCATTGCCTTCATGAACTTTCACTCATGCAACTGCCATTTATCAACAAAAAATATAAGTGCTCAATAACCAAAGATACATATTTATATATATGAAGAAAGACAACAAGGGAATAAGATGATTTCATAAGTCTCAGTGTCCTGGCTCACACATAACAAAATTTTCTGCATGTTTAGTTTAGTTTTAATTTATTCCTCAAGGAGCATAGGGCTGCAACACCACCTTGCACGATCTGGCTTTGGGCAGCCCCAACTGTGGTTTTGAGTCCTTTGCCTCGCTCTCTACTGTTCTTTCCAAGTCTGCTTTGGTCTCCCAACTCTCCTCTACCCCTGAGAGTTCCAGTTAAGTTCTACAGGTAGAGGGCACTTAATAGGGAGAGACTGGCTCTTTCATCAAGAATGTGTGCAGCTGCTTCCTATATACATGTACTTTTTTATATAATAATTAAAACAACAGATTACAGTTGAACTGCTGCTGAAGCAGAAAGTTCCAGATGATCAAATTCCTGTGTAATATGGCATTGTAATCCTGGAGAAAAGCCTGAAGAACTGGCTGCAGAATGCCATTGTGTAACCTATGCCAGTCAGGTTGCCATGTAATGCTGTAGGGGTGTTCTGTAGGTCATTCTACCTCCACCCCACATCTGACAAAGCTCCTTCATGGCGGAATCCAGTTAGCACTTTCCCTGTCACCACCATCTGCAGATTCTATCATTTGAAAGAATGTGGTAAAGCAGAACCTGTGGAAAAACAAAGTGCTGTCCCAGTCCCTTCTTGCTCAACTCCAATGATACCATGCTCAAGCAATAGATGAGCAAATAGTAGCTTACCTCAAATGCAGGTTCACATCTATCAGCCTAGTTTGAATCATCTACTCCCTGAGGGTGACATTGCCGGCTGCTTCATAATCGTGATTACTTTCCATACAGCCTACAGGACAACAAATTATCCTACTAAGTCGACCACAGGTCACCTCCTCTTGTCAATACTTTCCTTCTCATTACAGAGGTCTTGCATATCCAAGATGATTGTATTTGAGACTACTGATCAGCAATCAACTTCTTCTACCCAATGCCTACCCTGAGTCATCTAGGTGTTGTTCTGAAGGCATGATTGAAAATTGTCTCGAAAAGGATCATCAGCACACACCTGCCCTTCAACATTGGCTGATGACAACACACACCAGTCCCTCAACATTGGCAGATTTACGTTCAGATTAAACTTGGTTTAGACATTCATGAAGGTTTTCTGCTGTTCAGTTTTGTTGTCCTTGGAATGGATCTGATTTGTAAGTATTTTTATACTTCTTGATCATATGTGGCTGATTCCTGTGACTTCCATTAAAGAAATTTGAATTTTGAGCAAATTTCTGTTGTCTGTTAAAGCATGCAACAAAGACCAAGGACATTCTCAGAAGTATTTTGTGTTATTAAGAGAGATACATTTTAATGAACTGACCCACAAAGCAATTGTTCTAAGAATTATATATAATTATAAATTTTTAAGTTTAGTATATTATATACATGTCTGGTTAAAGTATAGCAACAAATATCTAAAGTACGTTATATTAATACAATGTACCTGTGTTATTTCCATCATAATTCTGACTGCTATTGAATCAATGGGTGAAAGGTTGCTTAATATAATCACAATCACAACCAGCATGTTAAGTAAATGCCATATAAACATGACGCTGAATGAGACAAAACTTCTATTTTTTAATCTTGTCTTATTAATTAACGTTCCTCACATCATATAGCAGCAGCTGATGTTCTCAGACAAAAAACTAAGATCTTTGCTGAATCTAAATCAAAATCTCATATCTTAGCCTTTAATAATAATAATGATAACAATAACGTGTGCACTTGTATTGCACAGATCATGACCAATCTCACTCTCTGTACTGAGCAGTAATGATACAAAAGGAACATTAGGTAAGAGGCAATGGAAGGCAAGATACATATGGGCACAATGAATAACATAAAGATGAAGTACAAGAGTGGAACATAATGTAAGGGATAAAGGGATAAAGGTATAAAGGGATATATATGGACTGTCAACAGTGTAGACATAGAGTAGTTACATAATGGTGCACATGACATAAAATATCACAATAGGAAATCAGGATAGTAATTCAGGGATAGTACATAGTGAACAAATGTTTTTAGAGAGAGTTTGAATGTAGCCTTGGAGTCCGAGTGGTGAATGTGATGTGAAAGAGAGTTCCACTGCTTAGAAGAACAAAGGGAGAACATCCATTGTCCCTATAGTGACTGTGTTTGTTGGAGGGAGGGACAGAATGCAGAAGTCTGATGAGGAGCAAAGGTTTCGAACAGGAGCGTGGACAGATAAGATTTTAGTAAACAGGGGAGGAAGCATCAAAGAGTCCATTATTTTAACTTTATTTTCATTTTCTCATTTGTTAGCTACTGTATACAAACAACAGTTACATGCCTTCATATACTTGTCTTTTGCATTGGATCAGCATCACAAAATGGATCAGCATCTAAAATGTCAATATCTCTTACTGAATGAGTGTTATATAGCCCGTTAGTGCAAATGACATGGGGTGTCCTGAAATAAGTATTCCGATTTCCTATAACAACCCCAAACTATTTTAAAAACAAAGGGCAAATCACAATATTTTGCCATGCTCTCAGTACAAGCTGTAACTGTCAGAACGCTGACTCTAGCAGAACATAATTTGCAAGTCTGGACAGGGCCTGCGGCTGATTACCAGAACAGATTATCAAACACAAAGATGTCATTCATGCACACTTCAACAATGAGTCAAGCAAGTCAGCTCAGCATAACTTGCACTTACTTCCCACTCTTTCTTTCTCATACATGCATTTGCATACATACATGTGTGCACACAGAGATTTGCACACATCTGTGCACATAATAAAAGGGGACTTACGAGGCACAAAGAATCTGACATGTACAGAGAAGTATGCATACAGAGTATTTGGCTCTAAACATTATGGCCTAATCTAAATAAGATCAATCAAGCACTGTGTAGTACAGAAAGATTAAGGTTACCCAACATTGTGAGGCATACCAATCAATCTTATAAATGACAATTAATAGGGAATTTGATAACATTAATCATTATTTTTGACAAGACTTTCATCATATTTATTGATGTTTCAAAATGGTAACTGTACTTTTAGTCCTAATATCTCCTACCCACCATCCCTATCAACTGCACTCATAAACACACTCCCCTCTCCCACCACGCGCCCACTTCATCAGTTCAGGCTCTAATTATTGAATTAAACTGCAGATAAACTGAAATCTGAAAAAGACTGAAGCATACAAGAACCTTTTAAAATTCATTTTTCTCCCAAATTACTGACAGTAAAACATACCATGAGAAACACAGATGGCAATTATATAATAGGAACAATCTCTTTAATGTTAAAACAAGACTGGTGTTGAATCAGTTAAATAACTGCTTTAGCCCAGAATTGTGCTTTTTAAAGATATTCAGCAGTTGTACAACAAAATTCTGGCACAAGGTTTTGTTTTGGTTGACTACCAACCAAACGGCTCCCAAGAAAGGAAAGCAAACAATCCTATATGTGAAGCTCCCCGCTCCTTCATAGCGTTCCCCATACCATAGACTGCACAATATTGTTTCTGCCATATTTTACCATGGCCATTTCGTATCTCAAAACGTGGACAGCAACCGAAACACTAATAGTCTATAGATTATGAAGACTGAAGGCATTAACTGTTTGTCAAAAGTTATGAACAGCAAAAGTTCGTGCGTACATGTTTGAACAAGATCTGGTTTGTTCGACCACCCATCGTTCTCTTCATCACAACATTCGTGCCGACAAAACCCCAGCTGTCTATCGAGTTACGAATATAGAACCAAAAGAAGCTTCGTCTGGCACCGTTGTTCCGTCACTCTAAGCCGATTCAGAATTCTGCGGTCAGCTCGACCCTAAAACACCGACCTCCCAAAATGTTTCGTCCAAGTTCCTGAAGTTTCACAAAAACAAAAAATACAACAACAGAGGGGGAAAGTTTGACGAAAAACATGGAATGTTCAGACTTACCCAAGTTGAGTCCGGATACAGAACTTATTTCGTTTTCCCAGATATGCCATGACGTCGCAGCATTTTCGCTGAGTGGAGGACTATGGTCCGAACTGTTACTATCCATTATCAACATCGCAAACTTCGGCTGGGCTTCATCGTTCTTACATCGTCGCCATTTTGCGCAGTCCCCGTTCTGGAAGCGGAGGGAAGTTCCAAGTTTTCAGAACAGCTCAAGATCACAAGCTGTCAACCTTTCCACAGCAGTAGCGTCTGCACCGCTTACTTGTATTCCGCACCGATTGACGAGGAATTGTCACCACCACACATGATAATCGAACTCGAAACTTTAAACACTTAAACGTGTCTCTTCCGTTGCGTCGTTGCCAGAATTTGGCCAGTTTCCCTGGCAGCGGGAGGGGCACAGAACAGCGCTGTTCGAGATGCTAGGCATGCCAAAGGGAGCGGGCAGGAGGCAGCGGCGGTATCAGGAACGTTCTAAGTAATAATTTCTCATCGTGCAAAGTCCTGCTGCCAGGCTCAGATTTCGAGCCTCTCTCCTCAGCTCTGCCCAAAGGGAGGGATGAATATCTGTGACGTAATATTGCTTTGTCACATGTACATCTCACTAGAACATAAAGATATTTGCTAGCCGACACGTTCTGAAATCTGATGAAATATGACAAAACTATCTGAAACAGGTATAGGTCAGATAATGTATGACTGTCTATGTTATACTATAGATGATGTCCAGTGAGTGTAGCAGACTAGTAGTACAACGATGGTGGAAAAAATACCAAGAAATTAAACCTGAAGCCCTCAGTATGTTCCCCCTACACACAAACACATATACATACATATTCCTACACAAAAACGTGGTCTTCTATTTAAGCCTTTGCTCGCACACAACACCTCTCAACTCGGACACATGCACGGGCGCGTGTGCAGTCACACACAAGGGTAGACAAAATTCTTTCTCTTATCAAACAGGGACCGTGCAAGAATGCGCACGGCCGCACCCGCTTGTAGGTGCGATCGGAGGTTGTGATGTACATGTAGAGGTTATATGTCGCAAGTACATTAACTCGTCTAGCATCATCTTCAATGTAGGCTTCGCAAGGCAATCGACAGTCACATGAACGCTATTTGGGAAAAGTCGATAATCGATCTGCTATGTGTTTGCTCGTACACGTGCGTGTGGGTGGGTGTGGGTGCGTGGGTGCGCCAGTGAATGGAGGCGTGGGAGAGAGTGTTGCAGTGCGGCAGGCTGCGCTCATGTCGTAGAATTTGTGTGTAATGGTGCGTGCGTGTGTACATGCGTGCGTGAGAGTACGACAGAAAAGATTGATGGCGCAATTAGATTGAAAGCATCTCATTCTTATTCTAAACAAATTTGCTGCTGAAAGTCAGGAAACCATTCTTCACACTGAGCCTGCAGATAAAAAGCACGCTTGTTGAGAGAAACGATCTAAACCTAGCATATTAAAAATATGAACCATATATGCTGTTTGATTCGTAAAACTAGGTATGTGTAATAGAAGCCAGATGAAGCCAAAGTAGTGTCTTGTTATACTAAGCCCATTTTTACAGAAACAAATCATCCACTAAAATTAGGCATTAAAAATAATATTGACTGTTAGTCTCCATTTCTTTGCTTTGCGAACACTCTCCATCACACACATACACTCTTTCTACATATATATAGTGTGTGAATATGTGTGTGTGCATCTAAGTGAGAGTTAACTACATAAAAGGTGTTTCACAAGCAGATTAAGTCCTTTAGACTTTATAGTCTTTTTTTTTAACTGTATAAATCTCGTTAATGTTTACTTATAAACGTGTGTGCTGCCCATATAATAGTTCTGTTTCTCAACATCTAAACGTATATTTCAACTCCGTTTTACCATCTTCGCTGACTCTTTCAACTCCCTCGCACCTTTCTTGCCAGTTTGATTCCAAGTGTTCTACGTCTTAACTGTTGAACTCTTTTATGTGCTGCACATCCTAGCTTCCTGCGTGATCAGCTTCCAAAACATGCTATGTATTGTTTCCCGTAGGCAGAGGGCTGACCGTATTCCGCTTGCGAGCGGCTCTAGTAATTAACCTGCTTTTGCTGCCATTATCTACAAGACTGCTTACAAGATAAGCTGCTTTCCTTTAGTCGCAGAGATATAGGATATCATTCGTGACCCAAGGTTATTTCTTTTTCCTCACTAAAACCTCTTTAGTTGTTGAAGTAGAACCAGCGAGGGTTTCTACATCGCAGTCTACCATGTTGAAGGCGGCAAATTTACCTTCAGTTTGTCCTTGAAGCATTCTTAAAGCCTTGGAGAACACCATGAAACCCTTTAAGACCATCACATCTTCATTTCCATCGTGTGAGGCCACCAAGATAAAACTTCGCTTTTGCAGACGACACTGAGCCAATGACTGGAACCAACAGCAACAACAGACTGACAGTGTGAACGCAAATTGAATGAAGACATCGAGAAGTGTAAAATCACGGATAATACTAACGGCAACAACAAAGCAATGAACGGAGTACAGTTGGAGGAGGCGCACAGCTCAAAGTACTTTGGAAGCCACTCTCTCCAAAGATGACAGATGTACTGCAGACATCTGCATCATGATCGCAATGGCCACGTACATAGCGTATATGTCCCTCAAAGTTCCCATCCTGCTGTTCGGATATGAGACGTAAACGTTGCTTGTCACTATGAGAAGTAAAATCTTCGAGAGCAAGTGCCCGAGAAGGCTGCTCGGAATATGCTACACGGAAAGCAAAACCAAATGACGCTGTATGGAGCACATGCTGCTGCCACCCTCGTTGGACACCATGAACCCCTTTTCGCACTGATTCGGCCATGTAATACCGCACGGTACTCTGACTGTTTCTCAGGGTTCCTTGGACACCGAAGTGGACTGAATAATTGGTTTCCAAACATGAAAGAAGGGACTGGTTGTTCTGTGCAGGACCTGCTCACTACAGTATCGGCGAACTAGCATAACCGTTCGTCAACTGGTACTATATAGTCAGAGAATGAATGAATCGAAGTTGTTCCTACTGTTGTCTTCATGGTCTTTCTGAAAACGTTCGGTTTAAACAGATGAAGGCGAAAAAGGTCTCTTTGGTGTTCATATAAAAAATGTGAGGAGGGATGGGACGATCTTCCATCACATACACTTAAAATTGCAAGGGTTCTCAACCTGGGATGCCCGCATCTCCCACCCACCCCAGAGTGTACGAATGGAATTTGAGGGCGTGCGACAAAGAGTGGCTTAATTCCTTGAGTGACCTGTGCTCACTCAACCAGCTACCACCAGTGTGCCTTGAGAAATAGTAATAGGTGGATGTCACGCCTAGTCCTCTAGTTGTTTATATTTATTCAAAAGAAGAGAACAGAATTAACGTTTAAGTAAACTGTAAAGTATCTGATTGTCAGAGTATTCCTTTTAAAATGAGTATAGCGCAATATGTGTTCTCATATTTCAATGTTTATATTTTTAAAAATAGAATTTATAACTATTCAATCTCTATCTGCGATCTCTGCACTAATTAGTAACTTAAAAACTTATTGGGGTAGGCGGGCTAGAATGAATGAAACATTTCCTACGGGTGTGGCCCCCGTGAGGGGCATAGAAAATGTTGGAAACCATTGCCCTACGTAATGTCATTTAGGTGCAAAGATATATTTCTTCTATAAATACATTGCATTAAAGGCAGACTTTTATACATCTTCCTCTCCCATCCTGACATTGGCCGTTTCTGCATAACAAAGTTACCGCGGAGTAACTGAAATTAACTCCCTTTGCGCGTACGTCACTGGCTGTCGTCTGCTCGCTTGGAAGATTTTATGGAAGTCCATCACGTGGCACAAACAGGGCCGCGGAGAAACAGCACGTGCCCCGGGGTTGACGACCTCTCTGGGCCCCTTGTTATTGCAATGATAAGTTATTTGCCCAGTATATCATAATATGTTTACAATTCCATTGTCAATATCTACGTTTCATTCAGTAACGTAATATAGACTGAAAAGATTAGGACACGTTCACTAAGATCTACATCACTGCTTGAACCACGGACATATCACATATTATAGGCTATTAGTTCGCGCTTGAACATAGAGTTGTTTGAACGTGAATGGTTAGTAGATAAGGAAAAATAGCGTTAAAGGATCGAGAGCTGCTAATCCAGATACCTCGTTTATCGGATGTTCGCATATATCACACAGTACGTCAGGGAAGAAAAGACCAATCAAGCTGATTTCCGTTTGCGATCTATAGTTTACTATAAAGATCGAAATTTAACGTTCATAACGAAGTGCTTATTATATAGAATTAGTTTGTCAGTGTAGATATTACCTGAAGCCAAATGTAGCAATAAACAGTAGACGCGTCAACAATTCAGGAAGCGCACGTAGGGAGGTAAAGCAAACGGTCTCCATGATGAATAAAGGGAGACAAGCCTAGACTCCCAGTTTTGACGCAAGTCTGCAGTTATTCTTCCCTTGCCTTCTGCGTGACATGTCTACGAGCGTGTAATTATTTCGTGGTGTAGGAGAGACTCGTTCATGCGTGCGTGTTAACAACTTTCCATATATGAAAGGCCTTTGATATTTGCCCCTATATGATTGATTATGACAATTATTTCTTACCAGTGGAATCGTGCCATCTTGTGATCAATGATCGATATCGCACCACCTTAAATTGCTGATGCTGATCGTTGAGGCAGATCGTTCTGTGCGCAAAAGGACTGTAGAGGAAGGGATTTAAACGGATTTGAGAAACTGGCATGCAAAGAAAAATCTTTACAACTTTCAGTCTTTCTCGATCCCGACCCCTTAATTCCTTCTTCTGGATCCTTTTTGTTGGTCAGTGCTGTACGGCTACTAGCCCAAATGTCAGATTGTGAAAAAACGTTTTCCATTCATCCATAGATGAGCTACTGTTGAAATTGTAGTATTTCGGACATGTCACGATGCATTACAGTGATGACTAGCAGGGGCTTGGTAGCTCAGATGAAAAGCTGGCTAGCTAACAGCTAAAAGTTAACCCTAACTCTGCTTCCAGTCCATTTAGCTACCTATGAAGCAGTTCCATTTATAGCTTGGACCCTATAAGCAATGTGTGAACGGTAAGGCACACTTAGTTACAGACTTTGATGGCCTCAGAAGGTTTCACGCCTGTATCCGAAAGCCCAAGATTAAAAAAAAATAAATAAAAGCAGCTGTATACCTCTGATATACAGCTGTGACGTCTAAAAACTGATCGACAAGCTGCTGAAGATACCCACACTGTAGTATCAAAAAATCACATGGACTACTTCAACCCACATTTTACGTTCATTTCTGCTATCTGTTCTTGGTTTGATATATATGTTTATGTAAATAAACTTTTAGTTTATATATATATCTCAAATGATCCGAAGATGCTCATTAGAAATTCTTAGAGCAGAAGAGGTGAAAATGGCTGCTGACATCGCTTACTGCCGGATTTAGAGGTTTGCGGACGACCTCTAGATTTTCGGGGCTAAAATAGCTGTCTGGTTCTAAAACTGAAACTCGTGCACCTCGGCTAAAACTAGTAGAGTACCACCCGACCCCTGGTCAGCATCATTTTGACCCATCTCGGGAAAACTTCTCTTGGAATCGACCCACAGCTGTGCGATCGTTCTGCCAGTGTTTTCTTTTGGTCTAGCTGTGTTTGATATGGACCTGTTAAATTGGGAATTGATTTTGTTTAAAATGTCCTTTCTGTTTCAAATGTCTCTCGTTTCATTCAACTGTGCCTCTCTTTTTTTTTTCTTTTTTTTTTAAATAAAGGGCGGGGGATGAAGGTAGAGGAGGGAGTGGGAAGTGGAAACTCTAGCAGCTGTAGTCGACTGGCTCTAGATGTGAGATGTGATGTATGTGAACCCATGAAGCACTTGTAATTACTTGGGCGGGATTTGCGTGAAAGCTTGCAGACCGCCCGGTATAAAGAGGCTGGCGAGACAGCCGTGACTACTGTTCGCACTCTGTTGCATTACGGCGGGATCCTGCTGGTCTGCGGGGCCAAGCGGAAAATATTGGCATCAAATGGCAAGTGTGATAGGGATAAGTTCTACGCTATTGATTTTCTTCCGGGGCAGCCAACTGTGTAAAATAGGTTTTTTTTTTTAAAAAAAATTAGTTCTATAAGGTGGTTTTACGGTTGCTAGATCAAACAGATATACAAGCGCACACATATGAAAGAGGGAAGACAGAATGGATTGAAGAGAGAAGGGAGCAGAGAAAAGAAAAAGGAGGGGAAATGAGAGGGGGACGTAAAAAGAAACATACAATACATCAATATGGAAGAGTTACGAGGGCGATTTTCTTTTTTTCTCTTCTCTCGCCTAGACCATTTCTTCCTCCTTTGTCCCTCCTACTTTCCTCTTCTATCATGCCTGCATGCATAATAAGTGGCTACATGAATGTACACAGATGAATGCGCGAGAACTTTGCCATCATTTCATTTGGACTTCCTGGCGTGTAGGGAGCTCATCCTCTTCGCGGTAAAGGTTAACCGCTTCTAATGGACACATCGAGACTATCTTGGGACAGAAAATGTTTATTTATCATATTTATTTATTGCCCTGTTTCCCAGAGACCAAACAAAAAATGTATTGGCGAATAAACGTAGCCACGGACATGCATAGTAATACAAGTTTGCGGTGTAACTGTGCTTCAGGAGGATATACTCATAACGAAGGTCAGCCATCGAGTGGGCCGCCTTATCTGATCCTGCAGTGCCACTGTTTGGTCAAATGTTTCGTGAAAAACGTATCATGGTGTTGCGATGAGTTGGAGGTAGGGAAATGGTGCTTTTTTTTTTCGCCGTCAGAAAAATAGTCTGCGACACATCTCTTGATAAAAAAAAGGTCTTCAAAAACGTTATCTCTCCTTATTTTTAAAAAAATGAGCACTTCTCTGGTTCTAAATAAAAGAAAGAAAGAAAATGGATTAAAAAAAGGTATTCGGAATGAGGGTGCTTCGAAGAACCGTAGACACCATAGACATGCAAAGGCCAAGTTTTTACTGGGAGTCACGTGACCCTTGCAGCTCCAGCAGACGACCGAAAGGAAGTAGGAGAGAGCAAGCGTGCGCATGCGTGCTGCAGATCGTGTCGATGATGTGTTTCCAGCAGATGGACGGGTTATCGTTTCACCGGCGAGATCGGCTTGGGTGGCGCGTGCCATCAAATCGTTCCGCTGTCCGGAAGGTGTCGTGCCTACTGACCCGTCCTGCCAGCTCTCGCCCCCGCTCCGTGCACGTGCCGCCGACTAGCCGGGCACGACGTGCGGTACCCCAGCAGTCAGGAGGTACTGGGGAGAGAACAAATCTCAAGGCTTTCATTTGTCATTTGTACAGCTTGTACATTATTATGAATCTGTGCTGAAGCTTGATGCAGTCTCTTTTCTCTCTTCCTTCTCTCCCTACCCCTGCTTTCTATTGTCCAAACATCTTTTCAGAATCTTTATTGGAAAATAAATATACAGCTTAAGTATGATGATAATGTTTAATTTTTAAACCACTGCAGCTTTCTTCAAACATGTATACACGAGACCAAAAAAAAAAAAGTTCGTTTATTCCACGAGACTACGTCTGTAAAATAATTATCATCGATTAAGTGAAGCTGGTTATAAGAAAAGGAGAAGAAATCAACCGTTCTTGTGAGGTTTGTGTCACTAACTGCACACGAGACTGTGACTAATTGTCAAGTTTCAACAAAATTTATTTTTTCTCTCTCATATGTATGCACACATAAGGAAATTACGACTAGACCTTAACATAATAACTGTTTATACGTATATAAATACCCACGCACAAACTATTTTTTGTTTGTTCTTCTCTGTCATGGCTTCAGGCGTTGCGTGTGCAGGCGATTTCATGCAAAAGCAAGATAAAATGAAGCTTTGCCTGATGTTTCATTAAAGTTACAGAAAGGTAGAAAATGTTTCCTCGGTTTTAAAGAAAGCTCGGAAGGAAAGCTTGCAGTCTGAAGTCTAGTGCATAAAAAGCGGAATTCTCTTTGATGAAGAGTTACTGAACAAGAAGGGAGGAAAAACGATGGGCAGAAGTACACAAGGGAAATTACTGTGTAAGCGATGTGCATCAGGAGTTGAGGGGAGTTGAGTATGTCCCCCAGCCGTGAAGTTTGTCTCCTCCGCAGTCCCCCATCTCCATCCATCCACATTTCCCATTCTTAGATGGAATTTTTCTTCAAATAAGCTGTCTTTAAAGGTTACTTTGAGGAAATAATCGCGAGGTGTTCTCTCTCTCACACACACACAGCAATCGACTAGCACTCGAGGGAAGGAGCTGCCACTACACCACGCCTTTAATTCCCTGTCTGCCGAGCGGTTTCTCGTTCGCGTCTGTGCATTTGTGATTGCCTTGCTGGCTTTGACATTAAAGTAGTGGCATAGCTCCTTGTTCTTACTGTGTGTGAGTGTGCGTGCGCGTGCGCCTGTGGAGAGAGGGAAAGAGAACAAGAACCTGCCCGCATCTCCACTTCCTCTTCCCCACCCTAGAAAATCCTGCTAACGGCGACTTTACATCACTAATTTGTTGCTACAAAACGACTTTACTGTTTATATCTTTTCAGTATGACTTGTCATATAGGCTTCCTCTGTAAGGAGTGATCCACGGACTCCATATCCCCGTTAATCTTTAAGTGTCCAGTAGTTTGATATCATTTTATCTTCACGTTGGCCTCTGAACGGTTTAGCGGTGTTTAAAAAAATGGAGTCTTGAGTGTCTCCACCTGGAGTATTTTCAGGTATACAGTCTTTGTTTTGTGTGTGTGTTTGTGTTATATATATATTGTGAGAGAGAAAGGACAGTTTTGTGTTTTACTCTAGTGCCCCTGATGTCCTGTGTTTTTGTCACTGAGGAGAATTCTGTGTTTATGATGGTAAAATTTTGTGGTTACTATTATGCGGGAAAGTAAAGTCTTGTGTTTCTGTCTTACATCTGTCCTGTCTCCGTGATGGTAAAATTGTGTTTCTGTCGCGAGTATGTGATTAAGAAGTCTTCGTGGATTGTTTGGCAAAGGTTGGTTGTGCAGCCTCGGTGTTGTGTATGTCGTGCAGTTGCTACAAAGGTAAAGCGCCAGTCAGTTGTGATTAAATACGTTAACGGCTTTGATGCCCTACTGACATGAGGTAATCGGCTGTTATTGTCCCAGGTATGCAGAATGTTGGCACTGACGATATTTGGCATCTCCACTGACTCCATGTCTATCCAGAATTATGCACCCTTTGCTAAATGTACCATCCCAGCACGCCCGTGAAAAGTTTGCTAAGAAAACAGAAAGTTGTCAATGTATGTACCTAGGCATCGTGAGAATATAATGAAATGTTGTTATTCGTGTTTGTCCTTCCCTGTCTGTTTTAGCCTGGTCGGTGACTGAAAAGGTCACAGAGTTGTTGGAATGTCATTCGGTACTTTAGTTGCTACATGCTTTTCAATGTCTTGCATATTGCGTTTGCTGTCAGGTTATCAGGTCTTTATTTTGGGAGACGAAACTTTTTCTTCTTTTCAAAGTTTCGGTGTACATGCGACAAGAATGTATTAAAGTGCTCTTTGTATAGAGATGAAGAAAAAGAAGCGTATCTTCGGTTATCTTCCTCTTGCATTCTGATTAAAACCTCCCTCCCCGCCAAAAGATAACTCTTTCAAATTCAGATTTTCCTTACTAAATACTGATAACAGATAAATATACCATACACTTAGCGGCACTTAGTCCTTAGAAGAAGGCGTTTTAAAGATTGTGTGTTCTTTTATCAGTTTGGGTATCATGCGAACTGCTGAAGTCTTTACTTCTTCGCACACTCAAATGTACCGTATGTACATTGTATTTCATATTTATTTGAAAGTCAGTGATGATAACTTGAACGTGGCAAACATATTTTTGAATGTGTGTGTGTGTGTGTTCGCGCGGACGCTCGCGGGGGCTGCATATTGGAGATGTGCACACATGTTGCAGACACGTGCTAACAAAAGCAGGTACACACCTGGAACAGCAAGTGAAGAATTCCATACAGACGAGAATGCAATTTAATGGACAAACAGAACACAAAGAAACTAAATTACAACATACAAATATGCTTAGTTAATTACAATCAACGGCCATAGCTTATAAAGCTGAATTACATTAGGTGAAATGGCTTGCCAGCGGCTGAATTAATTTGGATAAATACGACTAAATAGAAGCGAATTTAAAAGAGAAAAAAGACTAAAAGTGATTAGATAATAATTTACAACCTTGCTAAACGGCTAGCATAAGATTAAAAAGGCTAAAAATATGTTGAAAAATTTAAGAAAAATACGAAAAACCATGACAACTTTGTGTTTCGATAACACTCCGGTGCTCATTTTTAATTAATCTACATTGCACTTTAATTGTGTGTCTTGTGGAAGTGCCCTATGGTTGGCCTCGGTGTCATTTTAAAAAGTTTTAATGAGACTGGATAACTTGTCTCAAAATTTGACCTTTTTGAGTGCATGCTATCATCATTGATAGAAAGACCTGTTACGAAACATGGTGAACTTTTTTTTCCACTCCCAAAATTGCACTTTGTAATTTGTGGAACTGGTGAACGTTTCAGATGTTAATTCTGGTTTCAAAGATTCCAAAGTTTTCTCGATTTTCGCTAACTTCGTTCAGGCGACGAATCCCACGCTTCTTTTTTCGATCCGTTTGCAGCTGATATAAAGTAGTTATGTTCTATAATATAGAGCACATTGGTGAAAGTGATCGATTTTATGAGCTTTTTGCTTTAAATTTCATGGTCTTGAAAAAAAGAAGACGAAAAAGAAAGGAAGGAAATGTTTGTCTATACATAGCTCACTGTTATTTTTGATCCTCTTCAAGCATTTCCATCTTACAGAACTGGTCAACTCAAAAATAATTTTAAAAAATATTTAAGTATAAAAAGCTAGGCGTAAGGATGGAAAAGGGTGCGCTTTTTTAAAAAAAAAATGTAAATAGGTCGTCGAACAGAAAAAAATATTTTTAAAAAGCAAACAATGAAAACTCAGCTGGCAAAAACTAATGGAAAATAACTAAAAAAATGTTTATCTACCATGCTAACACATTTCTAACCGTAAATCTGAAAGTAACAAGGACAACGTTAACTTTAATGTGTGACAAACAAAATTTTCACTCAAAATATGTTTTAACATTTCATGAAATACTACAACACAAGGACAATTAAAAAAGACAATAAAAAAGGCTGTTTGCTTAGAATTCATAATCGAGCAGGTACAAGTTCTAAACACAACTATCAGACTGAAAAAGTGTAATTATTAAGTGCAGATTTGCAGAACTTGCATGCATGAAAAGAAAATAATTATGGTTATATTAAAATGAGAGATGACATCACGTACTTCTCGAGACTGCGGGTTGATGGTGTTGTCAGGGAATCGGAAAATATTTACAGCTCAAGGATAAGGATTATACTCAAAACACTTGCTTTGGCTATGACAATATTTATTTATTGTTTTTCTAAAAATTTCCACAGTTTCAAACTTTAAAAAAATTCAGCCGTGTGGCTTCGAAAAGTATCGCCTTTCGTTTTATGCTGGATCAGGGACGGGCAACATACGGCCCGCGGGCCAGACCCGGCCCGCGACGGGATTTTGACTGGCCCGCAGACTTTCTGGTCGTACATGATACGAAGCATGCAGGCTATGGCAGGCTATGGCAGTACTATGGCAGGCTATGCCAGGCTATGGCAGTACTATGGCAGGCTATGGCAGTACTTTATCAGCAGCGGAACGGCAAACAAGAGCAACACAACTGTCCCACGTGTCACCCACAATCTCGACAGGAATACTTTGTATGACACACGCCTGAAGCCTCCAGTAACAGTAAAACTACTTGCTGTCTCTTCATCTTTGTATAAATNCGTCCTTTGGTCATTTATCTCCTAATTTTGCGATGCTTTGAGACAGATTATTGCTCCTTCGTGTTCTTTAGGCCTTGTTATAAACTTTGGATAAGAATGCGTAAAATTCTAGACATTATACAGCGAAACACGTGTATATAGCAGTAAATTCGTGTTGTACCTCAAAAAAATTACAGCTGTTTAAATTTTACGAGAATCATGCACAAATATGTAAGATCATATAAAATTGTAAAAGCACATTAAAAAAAAACAAAACTTTTTATTGCTTGCCGACAAAAGTACATACCCCCAAAAAAAAAGTTTTATAAAAGCACTTTCTGTCCCAAAAAAATCGTACACCTTCAGAACAATAAATTAGCAAGCTTGTTTCCATTATACAAAGATGTATAAAAAATATCGTGTGAAAATGAGTCTCTAGTTCATCCAATGGTAAGAAGACATTTAGTTGCATTTGCAAGAAAATATAATATTTTATCCAAAAAAAATCTTCTTTATTTAAATATTTCGAGTTTTAAGGCCGCACTGGCGGTATGATCTTTTACGAAAAATTATTAAAAACAAAAAAGTGAAGATACAAACCTACAGTCAGGTCAGCCTGGTATTCATATCCCATAGTTCAACAAAGGGAACTATTATCCTGACAGTGTTGCTGCCCCTGATCAACCTTGCTGTCCTGTGAACGTGGCTTGTTAAATACGAGGTTTTGTTAAAAGGAGGAAAACATACTGCTCCACAGATTAGCAAAAGAGGACACGGGAACATTTTATGTCGGATAAACCGGACTCAAGGGGCAAGGCTGAACGGATTCATTATAAAAGGTAATGAGTCTTGGGTGGGAGAATCATGGTTTTTAGGTTTAGAAGTGCTTCAAAAAGGGTAAATCTTCACATACAGCAGACAGCAGTGGAATGGGGAGATAGCGCATTAGTTTTTGTAGTGAGAAAATCTCGGAAAGCTCCGCTAAGCCCCGGGCAGAAAATAACTTGATTTTTGGCACTGATTAGACGAGAAACGATCTTGAGCTTTTGTACTGTCGACAACTTCAAAGTGCTTGGATTTCGGAGCAAGTAGAGACTGGAAGGAAGACAGTCTGATGTTCGATTTAGAGAAGAGTTTAGGAAAGGGAGCTCATTTCTCGGCGTACAAGTCTTTTGACCGCGATGGATGTTGCACACGAACTTGCAGCAATGGCGGTTCTCAGGTGTTGCCTCTGTCGCAAGAACTGAACCTCATTGCTCATCTTTCTGGCCAGTCTCTTTACACGGGAACTTGGTAGTCTCACTTTAGGTCTCTCAGAGACCACCCTCAGCCAGGCAAGCCCTCTGAACTTTTTGGAAGAACGTAGATAAACACATCGGAGCTCTGCTACCAACGGCACGTGCTGGTTCTGACGACATGGATGCATGTTTGCAATGACTTCGTGAGTCGGGAGGGGAAAAGGTGGATTGAATGGGGGAATCTTGACTGTAGGCGACGTGAGATCAGAGGCTGAGTTTGAGATTGAGGGTTGCAGGCAGTGCAGGAGGAGACTAAAAATAGCATCTGGCTTTGGTATTGGCAGGAAGACGTCTGCCCAAGTTCTGCTGGCTGTTGGTGAAGACGATTAGTGGACCGCACGACCTGGTCTCGTCCCTGAGGGTGCGGGTGCAGGTGGCAGGAATAATGTCTGCCTCTGGTCTAGCGGCGCTGTAGTCGCCGATGTCGTAGGACACGA
The DNA here is from genome assembly GCA_004794325.1 of Pomacea maculata. Classification (NCBI taxonomy): domain Eukaryota; kingdom Metazoa; phylum Mollusca; class Gastropoda; order Architaenioglossa; family Ampullariidae; genus Pomacea; species Pomacea maculata. Next base: position 124,582 of record SRHC01002652.1, read on the forward strand.
GGTATGGAAAGTTGAAGGACATCTTGTGGAATTTTTTTCTTTTCTTTTTCTTTTTATCTCTGTCTCTCTTGCTCTCAAGACGTGGAACTCTGGTCGGTATAAAGCAGAAACCTTCAGCTGTGGTTGAGCCCTCGAGATTCTCCACCAGAAATGTCGCAGAGTTCTTAGGGCGACAGGCAAGGGCGTGGTGATGGTGCTAAGCAGGAAGACTTGCTTAATAAGCTCTCCTGCGCCGAACAACCCTTATTATATTGGTCCACCCTGACAAGAAGAATGCAGCCCAAAAGTTTGCAGGTGGACATCCTGTCATGTTGTTGCTCCGCTGAACTTTTACAAGCAAAACAAGGCTCATGAAAACAAGGTGATGACAGTACACTCTTCGTGCCGATCTTCACTGCTTATTTGGAGGGTGGGGATCCCTGTTTAGCATGCACGTGCATGCACCGACGGGCTGTCATTTTCTTTCTCGCGCGCACGCACACAGGATAGAGAGATTCGTACTAAACAATGTAGAGAACATACTCTTTAAGCAATCTGGGTCGCTCAATGCGCCAGCATATAAGATCTTTTTTCAATTAATAATTTTAAAAGAAAAAGTAGTATTAGCAGAAGCAGACAGAATGTGGATCTGAAGCAAAATAGTGTCAGGACGACGCACATGAAAAAAGTTTCTCGTTTTCAAGCTATACTGATTTGAGTTTACATTTATTTGCGCTGTGATTTTCATGAATATGTTAGAACTTTAGTAGTAGCTATTTAGGTTTTATATTTCCACAGACCATATACTCTTTACAGACTGAATGGCAAGCTCTTCAATGGCTGCTGTGGGGCAAAAATGAAAAGGCGACCTTGAGCTTGTGGAATCGATGAGGAGAGGTGTTTTCAGATTTCAGCTCTGTCGGCCATTTTGTCTCGAGGGCTGGCTGTGAAAGGGTAGGTCAACTTGCTCGCCAAGACGGCAGAATGTCTCAGCCATCGGCAGCAATGGAAGAAAAAAAAACTCCAACGAGACAAAAACTAAAGTGCAGCGAGACGAACAGTTCTCTCTGACAAAAGAGTCTGCACTGTCCATGAAGTTACTCTCACGCACGCGCACAAACACACCGATGACGGTTAGCAACCCTCAGGAAGACAAATGAAGCAAAGAAGAAAACAATAGGCAGTTTATCACATGTTTCTGTGAGCTAAAATCTACAGGGTTCAGAAAAGAAAACGGAGAGATTTGCTAGAGATAACGCGAACAGGATCGATGGAGCAATGGGAGACACAGATGCACGCACGCACATACACTCACTTTATCTCTCTCTCTCTCTATCACTCACACACAAACACAACGAAGCGACTTATTCTTTTAGATGTTGTTGGTTTATGTGTAGGAAATTTTGTGGCTGCTTAGTCTCCTTGTGCTTCGTTGTTTGGTGTGATCTTGCGTTGAATTCGTTCCATTTTCACAATTTAATTCATCTGATTGTCTTTTAGCATGTTTACATGCCCCTTTTCATCCATTTCTCTGGCTTGGAGCCCACTGTCCAAAACAGCAAGCTGTGAAAAATTCTTCACAGGTCACCTGTTGATCACCCACAAGGTGTCGAGAGACAAACATCTGCATGACTGGTAGGTGTCTCCCTTTGACATGTGACAGATGAACAACAACCTAACTGGCTGTATGCCTAGCAAACATGGAACCTCACAGCATCAGAAAGCTTAATTTGCTCTTGAAAATCTTTCATGAGAGAAATCGTCTATTTAATTGAGCTTTCCTGATCCTAAGCAGCAGGAACATGGCATCACTGCTTCAATAGGCTGCATTGATTCCATCTATCGACCACAGCTGAGGTGCGACCTAGGTCACTTCCGGTAATCGCGGTCAGGATGATGCAGTAGTTCCTTCACCCCGGTAGAAATGGGTACTTGATATAGTGGAGAAGGTAATGGTAGATGTTCCTCTCCCTAGACCCGGTGAACCACTCACGGACACTTTACCTTTGCCTGTAGGGCAGTAAATAGGTTGGTTGAAGCATGTTTAGAAACATTGTCAACAGAGCAAAAGCAAAATAGCAAACCATGATTCCTTCCTTCCTTCTAACCGGGTCTGTAAAATGAAGCAATCACGCCAATGTACACGGGCTTTTCCATCATACCGCTCGATACGTTTCTCACTTACATGATTGCCAACATATTGTTAACATCGCTATCACTGCTGTCCTCTTCTTCAAAGTGCCCGACACTAAACTTCCACTACATCATTCTTTTCCTCGAGAGCGATGTTTGCATTCAAAACACAATCTAATGCCAGCACTTTCTTGTATTGAACTTTCGCCCTTTCGTCGGAAGAGTTTTTTTTAATTTTTTTTTTTTAGAGACAATAGCCTGCTGTCCCACACAGTGACACGGCACTTCAGTACATGGGTCGTCATGGTGGAGAGAATGAATGACCGAATAATGAGGTTGATCGACACAACCCAGCTTGAATTACCTGGCGTTTACAGCTTCCTAGAGCTGTGCGGGGCCGTAAATTTGCACTTTTGAATCCCTTCTAGGGTTAGTGTGGTTTTTTGCAGAATTCAGGGAATTCCCAGAAAGCAGCCAGTCACATGCGACCTCAGTTCCTTGATTGCCAGCTCGGGGACTGGCCGTTCGATTTTCCCTTTTGTGAATGCAGAAATGCTGCAGTCGCTTGAATGGCATGAATGACTACACAGTGGTTACACACTGCTCTCATTCTTTACCTCTTTCCATCCTTCCCTTTCTTTCCCCTTTATTTTTATCTTTCATCGTGTGCTTTGCTTGCATTCCATCCTGCTCTTGCGTAGTTCCTTTGACTGTCCCTGGTGTATTTATTTTAAAATAGTTTTTAGAAATAAACTTTATCGTGGGCTGTGAAACAGAAAAAGGAAGCCTCGATGTTCTTGCTTAGATGTTTGAATAATTCATAGCCTTGGACAGCCCGTAGNTGAGGTGACGTGGTTAGGAGCCAAGTACCCTCCTTTGGTTTCGAGAACCTCGCCCAGCTAATCCCGCAACCACCAAACATCACAGACATTTTCTCTGCCATCAGCACAAAGTACTATGAAATCGTAGATGTCATCAACTCTCTTTTTTGAGGTGGGAGTGGAGGTGGTGTCTTATAAATAAGGAGCAGGTGTGTTAAGTAGGACTTTGTTTTTTATTTCTTTATTGTAGTCTAATACCCTTGTAGTTAGAAGCTTTGTAGTTGGCCTCATCCCTCCAATGAATATTTTCTTCTTTTTTTTTTTTACGAAACCGCGTATAAGGAAGACATGCTCGTGGTGATTAAAATGTAAAGAAATGCGGGAAGAAAGGAACGAGTAGAATGAAACAGAGCGGGAGCGAGTGAGAGAAAAGGTATATGTTCACAGTAAGGTACGGGTGTGAACACACATACTGATGCTCCTGTTTTTCGCATGCAATATTATAATTGATATAGCAAGAAATACACGTTTGTATGTTACAAAAACTTCGAAAAGGAAAACTCTTGAAGATACCGTATTTGCTCAAGATGATTTGCTAATGAAAGACCAGCGCAAGTGGCGAGGAGCCCGCGGTGACGACTGACATCCACACACAGGAAGTCTTTGCTCAAATCTTCACCAACCACAGCCGCCATGTTCGGCGGTTAAGAGGATCAACTGTAGAGATCGTACGTGGCTGTTTGCCAACCGGCACGTGAATTATTACCGAGGGAGACATTTCGTTCAAACTATGGCTACTCTCGGAGTTTTCTGCTTTCTTTGTTTACAAAATATGCCAGTTCCTTCGGCTTGCATTGTATATCAAACACGCATACATACGCGCCTGGAGAGCTCTTCAACGAAGAAGTTAATTTTTTTATATTTTATTTTCTTGCTCAGCACTATCGCTCGGGTCTGTACAAACAGTTATGACTGTCTCGGAGTAAAACTCGTGACAGATGACGAAGATGAAAAGAATGATAATGGGCCTAATTCTTACGAGTCGTTTCCGGCTTTCCAAAACGAGGTCAGATGGGCTTCATGCTTGTTGAGTAGAATGGCTAAGAGCTTCACAAAAGTTAAATTGCACAGCCACTGCTGTATGCCGTTCTGTGCCAACGATGACAACTATGATATGGCAGCTAGGATCTCGTTTCCTTCGTTTACAAAGAATTAAAAGCTTGGGTGTAATGGAGGCCTGTTTCAAGTCAGTTTAAATGACAATACGTGTGAGTATAGCTGGCCAAGTGTACAGGAATTAAAGGTCAGAGAAGGTTAAAAGTTATTTAATAAATGCATGATATACCCATGACATGGTAGTTTGGGCCTAGGTGTATCAACCCTTGTTAACATTTATTCACACATAATGGTACGCATGCTGAAAGTAAATAACCAATCTAAATGTTGTAATTGTCAGGTCTGGGGTTTCTTTCTGAGACAGACCTTTTCACACAAAGATTAGAGCTCATATGGTTCGATAGCCACTAAACCGGATAATTAGGTCTCATTCTGGTTTCAATCTGGCACTTGCATGAATAAGGTCCATGCTAATGACGCTAATGGCAACGATCATGGTGATAATGATTTTCCTAGAGAAGTATCATGCACAATTGAGTTCAATTCCAACAAAACGCATGACCACAGTGTCAAAATATCTGCTTCATTAACCCCACCGCTGCCTGCATCGAAAATGCAAGCATACGAGTGGTCATCCCAACCAGTCTTTGACAAGGCTGAGAGATCGAATCAACAACCTATAGCGGGTCAGTAATCGAACCACTCGGTGATTCCTGTGCACTCGGTGGTGGAACAATGGCGTTTCCATTAGATGCATGTCTCTCACATTAACTTGGAGCTGTAAAAGCACGCCTGGGAAATGCCGGCTTTTTGTGGCTCATCCGACATGCTTTCAGTTCCTTAAAGAGAGGTGGGAGGGCTTGCATCGAGACTGGGTGATAAGCACGTGCAGGACACAGCCGTGTGCATCTTCCATCCATTTGCTGGAGGTGTTCTTTTGACAGTTTTCTTATCCTGAGACAGCAGCCTGCCTTTAATGGTGGGGAAAAGCGCTATACAAATCAACTTTATATATAATATTTGTCGAGCGGCAGACGTAAATCCATTCAGGTTCTTAAGACACAGTTCTATAAAACACACACACACACACAAAAGTGCATTTTATCTACTGCTGAGCAGCTGAACTGCTAACGGTAAAAACGACTTCAAATGTCTATTTGCCTTTGCATGCAGGCAGCATAACATTTGCCTGAATTCAATAAAACAAATTTTCCTGCCAGGACATGTTCAGGCGTGGACAAAATGCTGCAAGCTTTTCTGACAATTTGCTGATCACGAAAAGAAGCCAGATCCCTTGGCTTGACACCAATGTCATTAGAACAAACATTGACAATACTGTTTAAACTGTTCCTATCCTGGACGGAGAAACTCCGGAACTAGCAGACAAAGGAAAGAAAAATAATAAAAGACTTTCGACGGATGACTGATAAAAACTGGTCGAGATTGCAGGACTTGCTCTTCATCACTCGTTTTCTTCAGTATTCTAGCCTTCACCTGCACGAAGTCGTGGGGAAACTGTTTCCTGACGACAGTCGAGGGTAGATATGGACAGGTTGGTTTACAAAAATGCGAGAGAAATGAGGAAAAAGCGAATGTTTACTTGATGATCTTTATTGTAATCGACAGGTTGTTTGTTTCTTCAACAGCCTGCGAAACGCGTAGGGGAAGGGTAGTAAATATGAGACAATTGTAATTGTAATAGGTCAATTAATTTGAAGGGTCAGGCGCAAAAATGATGACACAACTACCACAGAAGCGGAAACGTTAAGTGATTCATTGTTTTCGTGCTTACTGTTATTATTTGAACATTTGGCAGCATCCGTTTTTCACTGAAGCATTTTGAAAAATTAAAAATACATACCATTCTCATGCAAAGTTTAGTCCTTCATTGCCTAAATCGCATGATGATATAAGCTGATTGCTGAGCAGATTTGGAAGACCAGATTTTTATGGGGCTCACAATATGAAACAAATTGGTTGGAATACTGAACAGTGTTCTATATTGCAACACAGCATGTCTTTCTGAAAATTTTGGGTTAATACGTACTTCACGACAGTAAAAAAAAACCGAAGTACAGTTACCAGTGATCGAGAAGAACAAATTTTGAAGAACAAATTCATGATATGTTTATGGCAGAACTGTGACGATCCACGAGTGTCTGATGATGAAAGGAATCAGAAGACATGTATCCTTTAGGGCATTCTTAATGGGACAAATATGGACGCATGTTTGAGCAAAGTCTGGCAAACAGTCTACATGAGCTTTTTTCCCCCAAACCTGTTAGACACCCGTCTGTATTTTGTGTGGTCAAGGGAGGGCCTGTAGAAATTTATATGCCTACAAATGCGATGTTCGTGTGTCCCGACTTACTTCCAAAGTGCAGCATCATGCAAATAACAGAATGTACCTGCACAAATGTGCGGTCACAATACGGTTATATAAAAATTTAGTCAAACTTTGTCGTACATTCGTGTATGTTTGACCGGTTAAGAAGGAGGACAGCAGCATCTCAAGTAACAAAATCCACCACTATGAATTTCAATCATACTAACAAATTAGTGTTGGTAACATGGCTTGATTTTTTCAGCTTAAATGCCACAATTGGATTTGGAAAATTTTCAAAGCATAGACTTTATGTTCAACTTATGATTGCATGAACAAAAAATACTAACATGGTTGGATGAAGAAATGTGCCTTTGTACTGAAGTTGAATCTCTTTGTAGCCATCGGCCGTCGAGTAAATTTAAAAGGCGCTGCTTATTCTGCTGACAAATCCAATACTTGATCTCTGGAAATCCTACAGCTGACGTGGACAACCATGTGCAACCACATTAATGGACTGCTTGCAGATGACAGCTAACTGCTAAAACGAGGCTCTCCAGCAAATAGCTTCCGGTTTAGCCACGTTTCATTTTAACAATTACAACTAGGCTTGTCTGCACAAAACTTCCGGTTCGGTCACATTTATGGTCTAAGTTCGCCGAGACTAAAAGCGGAGAACTTCACAAGAGACTAAGCGTTGGTCTCGGCAGACAGTCATCTGTCCACCTCCACACTACACTGCTCTCGCTATCATCACACGGAATTTACAAAGGGTTTGGTCGAAGTCTCCTTTTGAACTGTACTGCAAAGTGTGCAGAGGTTTTCTTCTTCTTCTACGGTGGTGTGGTTCATGGTTACATGACAGATGGAGTAATATTCAACCAAAGGTGTGTGGCATTGAGAAGATGATATTTATTTTTCTTTGTTTCAGAATAATTTAGGTCCAAAGGAAGTAAAAATAGTATGTTGACAATGTGGAAGAGTATAAGATGACTAATTATTGGATAATATTTCATCTTATATACATAAGATATATTAATCCATATTATCAACATGTCTCCAATATATAAGAATTTGTTAAAATTTTTTACCTTCCACAACGTTTTTGTTGTTAACGTTCCATTCATCTTAAAACTTCTTCCTTCTACAACTAAATATTTGATGACATTGGTGACGACTGGCAGAAGACACGCCAAACAGCCGCATCACTTGTGTTCACAACAAGGTCAAGAAGGAGGCTAAAAGGTTTGTGTGACGGATGCCAGCTTTCACAGAAGCAAGTCTGCAGACACATCATAGATCACAGAAACCATCTAGGGGCGGTCGGAGGGAAGAGTGTAGGACCCCCCCTCCCTTGCCATAGACCGCCTACAGGGAATCTGAGGCGCCATTTTCACAAAAAGAAAAAAAAAAGGGAGGAAAAAAATAAGAAGCTGTGGAGGTGTATCCTTTTACCGCGTTATGCTAAAAACAGTTTGCCGGCGATGTTCCAAGACATGAAAAGAAGACAATCGATTTAATAATTTAAAAAATCAAGAAATAAAAGAGCGAATTTCGCCGTCGCAGAAGACACCCTCACGGCAGGTTGTGGCACGTGATCAGTTGGCAGATCGATCGGTGCTCGCGTTCCCACTGCGCCCTTCTCCTCCCGTCGGCTCCAGAGGCTGCTGGAAATCCTGACAGTCGAGGCGCCAACTTGCCATCGTGTAGCCCACGCGACGGCCATTCACCGCGCGCCTCCAAACGCTCCTTAGAGAACGACGCAGTCGTCGCCCAGACGAGGAGAATCCGCTCTTCCTCCCTTGCGAAGGAGGCAACGCAGGAATCTCTCCTGAAGTACACGGGTGTCAGATTAGCCACGCAAATCTCTGACATGCAAGAGATCGTGGCACTAAGATGATCCAAAGAGATCGAGCATCGAAGGTGAAATAAGGTACAGAGAGAGACAGGCTGTTAAATAATGTAAAGAGACAGACGGTTAAATAATTACAGACAGACGACGAAGGGTTATTACTGTTAATGACGTCATGATCATCTTCACCCAAGCCCATAAATGAGTCATTATGTGTTGGTGGAAAAACCTGTCTACCCTGACAGCTGTTTCCCCCTTTCTATCGTTCAGATCTTTTGTTCTGCCCCTAGTTTGCAACAATAACGAGTTCTTCTGGTAGTTTCCCAGTGAAGCGGTAGAGCGGTCATGCTCTAGATAGCATAAATACAATGAATACACGAGAAGCCATTTAGGGTTGGAGCTAGCCAGTGCTATGGCGCATTGTTCCATCAGCAAGCATTTCCTCTCGCGGTGTGCTTTTGCTGGGATGCAGCTCCAACCGTTGTTTTCTTTTCTTTTTCGTTCGCCATGCTGGTGTATTTGTTCCTTCATGGTGTACTATTATTAGAATGCAATGTAACGTGCAAAAGTGAAGTGTTCATGCGACTGTTCAGTCATTTTAACACAATGCAGTGCTGTTCTACCCCGCGAGAACACACCGAGAAAACACGTGACATGGCGGTCCGGTGACGCAACGGTGGCGTACGTGCTCGTCACCTGTGAGGATGAGACCTTCTGTGAGGATACTGGGGCTCGGACTTCACCTGCTTGTTCTTGCTGGACCTTGCTGACCTCTTTACAAGGCTGGACTGTGTCGCAGTGACCAAGCTGCATTAGTTGCTGACTCGACATGAACGCCAGCCAGCCAGCCAACCAACCACAAAGCTTTGTTGCGCTGTCTCAAAACAATGCCAGTGCTGCATGGTCGTTGTCCAACTTGAAAGATAACTGAAATTACAGCCATTTTCACTGCAGTTCATAAGAATCGTGCTTCAGAGTGCTACTTAGAATTTTCTGTTGCTGCTGCTGCTGTGCTGCCACTCACGATGCTGTACACTGCAATATCCTGCACACGAGAAGTGACCGTCGTCGGGTTATGCTAGTATAACAACCCTGCAGAATTATAATAGGGAAGACAACATTTCCTGCAGCACCGCCATAGCGATTAAATGCAGCATCACGCAGCTTACAGTCCCAATACTTTGGTGTACTGTCAGCACGATGCGTGGCACAAAGGAGCAATATTTGTCATCCTTCTGACCATACCTAGCCTGCCATTCGCACCAGCCCTCATCTACCCTTTCTTCTCCTGTCCTCTTCCACTATAATTAGGGAAAAATTTCCAGTCCTTCTCCCCCTTTTTAAAACATAAAAAGTGCTTTCTTTTTAATTCGTTAACCACCCACAACCACTACCACCTACATGGCTATCGCTTCTATGCCGCCTCTGTGGGTTTGCTTTTTTTTTTTTCTCACTTCGTTCTTCTCCATTTCTTGCTGTGATCTCAGTTGCGTACCAATTCAACTTTCACTGCTTTCGTTAATGAAACATTAAAACTGCACGCTGTGATCTTCGGGGTTTCAATGATTGCATTTCTTTCAGTCTTGCAGCTGGGGCAGTTTAATTAACTGGCACTGACTTGCCCGCCATGCTCCGTCCGTCGGCATGTCGTCTGACAAAACTGCTGCTGACGAAAATGTTTGGTGTGTCCTTGTCGGTTGTTCTTCTAGTTATTAGAGAGACAGCTGGCATCCAGCCACATATCCCACTCTCGTTTGATTTCACGCACTCGCTGCGCTTTGCACTGTCCGCCGCTCCCTCATTCTCGTTCTCACACACAGACGGAACATCTAGTTAAAGGTCTAGTAAAGTACATATTTTTTCTTATGACTATGCAATGCTTAATACAAGATATAATTTCGCAAAAATCTAGGTGTATACCCCACTTCTATTTTCGGGATACATGCTCACAAACATCTGCATCGATATCATTGACCGCGAGAGAGCTTGTGACGTCACGTTTGTACACAGATACGGGTAATTTAACAGACTTGTTTCCTCATTCCTGAAACGTTCCAATGTAAACGTATCCATGCACAAACCTGACGTATGTGTTGTGGACCTCTTTCTGTTCATGAGGTGTTTGTAGGCCTGTGTTTTGAGAATAGATTTAGGAAAAGTAGTATTTCATGCTGACCTTTATCCAGTAACTGAAAAACGTGCAACCCACAAGATTTTTTTTTTTTTAATACGGCTAGAAGCAAGGTATGGAGCGAAGGCAGCGTGGGCAGTCTAAATAAAGCAACGTGACCTGAGGCCATGTCAGGAGGAAGGACGTGCACGTGCATTCTCATCTTCCTCCGCTGTTAGTCGCTGTTGTGCGTGTGACAAGTCGAGATAGCTCCGCGTCCGGAACTCACCCTCGGTCAAGATGATTCCATGATTGCACGAGCGAATTAATGTCCCAAAGGCCCAGCTGATTTCCATTTTCACATCCACGGGATGGAGCAAACGTTAGACTGTCGGCATCCTCTATTGCGTCGAAATAATTTGTCTTGCAAGATAACAGCTGTTCGACGCTTTCCCTGTTTCTGACTTTTTTTTCCCCCTCATGCTCTCTCTCTCTCGAAATGACTTTGCGTCTTGGGTTCAGATCTCACTTTAGGCACAATTGGGTGGCGATGGTCGCTCAGATTTCAGAAATTATGGTATCAATCAAACGAATTTAATCCAGTCAGCTGGAAAAAGACCGTACTTTGTGACTGTTAGATACCAGGTTATTGTTGCTATTAATCATTATTATGCACATCAATCTCTCGGGACTTAACTTGATAATGTGGACTGCCAGGAGGCCCCAGCCGGATAACGCCACCGTTGTACCAACATTTGAGGCGAGCTGTTGGGAAAAGCAGAAGCGGTACATCGTGCCAAACCATTTGAGACACGCTGCTTTATGGGTTGAGAGACAGCCTGTCTAGGTTGCTAGTCAGCTGGACTTTGTCGTAGAATGTTACTGGTTCGAGGCTTCGACAGGTCTGTGACCGGAAAACCTCTGCAGCTAGCAAATGGGAGCAGGAGAGGGCTGGGCTGCACCCTCCACATGTCCTTGACATGATGAACCACTTAAGGCCACTGGCTGTGTGGGGAAAGGACGTCACTCAAGCAAGGAAAATATGTCACTTATGTCACCTCACATTTTATTACCTGCTTCTTTGTCTTTGTTGAGTACGTTTCATGTATGCTATAAAAAGATTGTCGCAGTGATAGAAAGACTATATCAAAGGGAATATTTTTGGAGAGAGATTCTAGGGTGGCGGTGCGTGGGCTGGCTTTTGAAATATAATATAACTTAATAGGTTGTCTAAAGTTTACTATTTTTAAACCCCCAACTCTTTTTTTAAGCTTACAAATTTCTATTCTAAGACTGCTTGAATGTTTCAGTGTTAAACCGCCTAATGGCCGACTTATTACACTGTGTCACATATCTACACGCTGTCTTGTGACTACGGCTCACTGCAGTCTACCACGTGATACGTTTTCGGATTCTAGGTTTTGCTTATTGTTACTGCTACTTCAGCATGGACGCAAGCACTATCATTGCTGTGGGACACCTCGTAGGTTTTAAGACTATTATTCTTTTCTGAGAATTCTGAAATAAAATATTTATGCTTACCCCCCAGGCCCGTTCTTAGCCCCGCGGGGCCCGAGGCAGAGGGTATTGCGGGGCCACGATCGCCACGATCGCCATGATGGCCACGATCGTCACGATTTTACTCAAAAGCGCGGGGCCCAAGTGTGGGGCCCTAGGTAGATGCCTCTTCTGCCTGCCCCTAAACACGTCCCTGCTTACCCTGGTAGTGAGATAGAGGGTTATATGATATGTGAGATTCTGTATTAATGGTTACATTATTTTCACTGGTCTTTGGAGGAGGCAGGAGAAGGAACAAAAGAGAAAATGCATGAAGGGAAGTTGGCGATGTCGTCAATACTGAAAGTTTCTTTCAGAGCTTCTAAATGGCAGTATACCTTAGTTTTTAAACTTACACAGAATGTTCTGACATCTGATTACTATGAATGCAGTGCCATATAATTTCTGGAGTTCTGGGGTCTGGTAGCTGTTTTCTCCTTCAAACACTGAGGTCTTTCTTTCTTATAGAGAATATATTTTAGCAAGTAGATAAGTAAAACATTTCTATACATACTTCTAAAGGCATTCTTTCGGGCAACTAAGGGTATACACTCGTTAACAGATAAAATAATGACAGAACACTAAGCAAACTCAAACAACCGAGAATGCTGGCAACTCTCAAAACTTCCAGAAAATCCTCTAAGCTACACATCCCTCCTTCTCTCTCCTCACCCCACCTCCACCCTCCAGCAGAAGAAAAAAAGGGATTGCTCATACGGCTATTAAAAAAAAAACTAACCTCATGCCGAGTTTTGACGGTTTCTTGCCAACACCATACTGAAGGCGAGAGGTCATCTAAACGCGGAAATATATTAAATAACCGCAGTGTGTGAAGAGTGGGAAAGGGCGGTAATTGGCATCAGCATTTTCCTACGCCTGCCCTCCATAAACATTGGCGAGGTCAGGCGATTGATCAGTGCCGCTGCTACTGCTGCTGCTGCTGGTGGTGGTGATGCTGCTACTGCTGCTGCTGCTGCGGTGGTGTCGAGAGGCCTTTACGGGGTAACACAGACGAGTTCGATATTTACTAGCCAGCTCTCTTTTCTATCGTCTATAGAGATCGATTATTTTGCCTTGTGTTATCCTACGTGAACGGGCGGCAGGTCTGTCAGATATCCGACCCGGGTGTCCGACAGTAAGCGTTAGACATCCAGAAATGGAAATGATGAATAGTCACGGCATGAGCATAATAATGTGTGTGTGCGCGCGCGCTTGCGAGATCAAGGCAAATGAATGAACACTCTTGCGCACATACTGTAATTTGACCCTTGCTAACTGGTGCTGCACACGACAACACTTTCCTCAGTAGTCTCCTCCCCACCCTAACCCACCCCCTCCAATCGTCTATTTTTGAACGAGCCGTTTCCGAGCTACAAACCAATAGACCGTGAACTTGTAAACCAGACAGTGTGACTAGGTCAGACTTTGGGTTGGAGCCCCCGCAACAGCTTACTTTAAATTAGTACTCGAGCACAGCTTTCGCCCAAGTTTTGTTTTACAAAGAGATCAAGGAATAGTTCAGAAAAAAAAGAGAACTCGAAACATCTTTTCACCACGCAAATCGGCTCAGACTGTGGACGATTAATAAACAGCCGCCCCCGGGGAGACAGAGCTTCATTTCAAGTCGACCTCACCCCGGCCAGGGTGTGCAATGAGTGTCTCATAGTCGTGTTGTAGGCCTTTGTTACACACACCAGGACTTTCACGCCGTGGGATTGTCATACCTTTCAAGGTGTGGTGTAGGCACGGTAGTCAGTCAACTTTCTATTTGTCGTTTGATGACCTTGTGGCAGTGGGGTAGGCGTGCGCCGAGTTTAGTGACAGGATATGAGAGAGAGATGCGACGGTGAATGCATTTGCTTGATGACCCGCATATCCATTATCGGATGTCTTAATTTGATGCTCCCACACATAAATACACTCCCGCCCAGCCACACATACACACATAAACATAGACGAACACATCCACACCTTACATCCTGTAAGAACACCCACACGCGGATATTCATACATACACGCGCTTGAACGCGCACGCACACACACATATAAAACCTGTGCACACACACATGAAACCTGTGTAAAGGTTATCTTTCTTGGTCTCTTGCTCCCCTTGCTTGCTGAGAGGCGTCTTTATGCGTGTGTAATCGCTGACATGCACACTGCACAATCTGCAAATCAACCGTTAAAAGAGGTAAACAAAGAAACACTATAACCTCTCCTCACATACGCCAGTGGGGTTTTCGGGGAAATCTGAAATATGCAAGCACGCGTGCAGACGGTAGCTTCACTAAACAATGCTGAGTACATCGATCAACGGGACAAAACTAATCGCATCAAAAATATCCGCCGAAGTAATTAAATTGCGAGGGCAAAGGCGGCTGTGTCTCCTGACGCCGCCCAGTCGGGACACTGCTTTTTTGGCCACTGCTCTTGTATAGTGATAACAGCAACAAATAAACAGGAATAAAAAAAAAGTGAAAGTAAACGAACAAAGCCACATAAATGAAGAGGTGAACTATTAAAATAACAAAAAAAGTTTTTGCTTATACTCCTCTAAAACTTTATGATCTGAGAAATTCCCCAGTAGATGGATGATGTTGAATTAGAACCCTTGCTATCGACAAATAAACAAGATTAGAGTGCAGTTATCTTGAATAGCCAGTAGGCAAACGTAGAATAATAACTGGCTCTGCCGGAGCATGTCAATACAGACCGCAGTTTTTGTGTGTTAACACGTAATGGGAGACACATAAATGTGAAATTATTTAAACTTCGATGAAAGGTGCGAGTCAATGTGAAGGACAGACAAGAAAAGCTGGATGCCAAACACGAGAGTTAATCTGATTATCAGTGTACATGTGATTTGTTGATCTTCAGTGAACACAAGCTCATTGTCTGTGTAAATGTGTTTATTTTTGGTTCAAATATGCAAATCGTCGGCAGGTGTATGTTAATGGCCAAAATACATTTATTGATTGCCTATGTAATTTGTTTTGTAATTTAGTAAATGTGACTACATTGGTTTATTGTATGTGTGTGTGTGCATATTCTTATTGTCGGTGTACATCATCTGACTAGGGTGAGGGGAAAGGAAATAAAACGGCGGGAAGGAAAATGCATTATAGGATGTCATGCTGTGCATCGTCATAGAAGAGAGCCTGCTGTCCATTGTCCCATAATAAGTTGGACTTAGAAGACATGCACAGAAGTATATCTCTGGACTGCTTGCAGACGAATTTTCCACTTTAGAGCGAAGCCAAAACACAAATCCGCTTCAACATTAACATTTTTAATAAAAAAAAGAAAAGAAAAGCAGACAATGCGAACTCTCATATCGACGGAGTTAAAAAAAACTAGAACTTTATGGTTGTTGTATTTTCAGTTTATTACCTCTGAGTCATACGAGGTGGAGGTTGAGGACTTTTGCCAAATGCAAAAAAGTAACTCTGTAACATATACAACTCCTGTTTATTGTAAAAATATTATCGCGGCTCCGGATATTAAACTGTTAAATGGCTTGCCGAGACTTAACAACAACAGACTAAGACTTGGTCTCGGCAGACATCTAGTAGTAAAGAGATTTACGTCTGAGGTACATGACATAATAATGGCATAATGATGAAATGTCTGTTCGTCTGTTATTATAACATCGTTTAGAAAACTGTTAGAAAGAACGAAAGGAAAACAGATTGCTAAACAGGAGTGAAGACTAACTCAAACGTTACTTTTTCTTGTGATGAGCGACCTGCCGCCTAATGCATAAGAAAAAAAAATGCGGTTGCTGGCGATAATGGCCGTGCCACAGCGAGTGCAGATCTGTCGCTTGTTCATGTTTCCAATCCCATCATTCAGGTTTATCGCTTTACCGAGTGCCTCTTTTTCTCGACATCCTCTTCTCTGAAGCCGTCATTATCGTAACACGACTATTTACCGTTTATCTGCTTTGTCCGTTGTGAGTTGTGATTGGGCTCTGCATACTAAGCTGTGATACACCCCAGTTCGACCTGGCCACACAGACTATCAAGTCGAGATGTTCTCGGGTATCTTTTCGCGGTAAAGCTAACCTCACCCTCCCTTCTCCCATTCCCACGCCCTCCAGGCCCTGTCAGATCCGAACGCACTCTTCGAGCCTGTATTGCGATTACCTGCAATCACTTCATTACTTGTATGTCTAGCAAGTTGCCAGGTCCAACGAATCAATGTCTTACCTTCCTTCCTCCTCCTCCCTTTCCCCATTCAGCCTCCAGCAGAGGCGCGCTTGTCGCTGCGGTCCGCTTATTTGATATGACAGCTGATGGCGCCCATTGGTCTTGCGCAATCATGTGATTATGTTCTTAGTATGCAAGGACTGCCAAATCGATGACAAATCGTAAATGGTTATGCCACTATACGAGGGAAAGATACAAAAATTGTCTTGCAATTTCCTATTATGTTCAGCTCGATATGCCAGTGAGTACCTCTCGTCTGCTAATGGAACTATTTGTGTAGCTTCCATCCGCGTCGTCTCCAGACTACATTTTGTATTGTACCTGAATGACCCTCCTGGGATCGGCCTATACGCCATTTTTTACCTAGAGCATGTGACAATTCCGGACTGGCCAAGAGTTCTTATCATTATTTCCTTTTCTGTTTTTTAAAGACTGAATATCTCAATAATAGAATTAACTTTCTTGCATGGAACGATCAATAATGTAGTAATTACTAATTAGCCGCTTCATCCTTACTTTAGTCGTACCGAAACCACTCCCCAACCTATTTACCCTTCACTTTCTAATCATGTTACCAAAAAACCTTTCTATTTGTGTGAATGTGTATACACGCTTGTGTTTTGTGGATTAAATTAATTTTAATTAACTAGTTGCTTTAATTTTAATTTGTTCCTTAGTACATTTTGTTAAGTTCATGCTTATCTGACATACTGAACTCACAGAATTGCAAGATAAACTTCTCGAACCCTTTCAGAAACATAGTCTCTACCTGCGTTTCAGACTGGGGTGAAGATGAAAGCTGCAAGAAGGCAACCAGCGATGGAGTTCACTGAACTTGAGTTACTGTACAAATGCAGATTTATGAAATAAGAATATAGATAAGCGACAAGCTAACAACCCCGTGCAAAAGGAGGTAACATGACTATTGAGAGATAAAGTGGGAGTGGGAGGTACAGACAGTGGTAAAGCATGTGGGATGAATGCAAGGGAAGGAGCCGTTGACAAGAAGAGCAGCGCCATGTCGGTGGCCTGTCGCCGGTCCACCCACACAGTTCGTGACTGCCACAATGTCGATATACGGACAGTGCGCCACCAACAGGCGACAGGGCCGGGGACCATCAGCAACCCTCCCTGTCTCTAGCCCCATCTTCGTCCTTGTCTGCAGTTTTGTTTTTGCGGCTACTGAAAAAAAAGTGCTTTTGGATTATCAATGCACAAAGAAGCTAAAATGATAACAAACAGCAGTAACGATAACTTTTTTTAACCCCTGTCGAAAACCAAGATAAAAAGTTGATAAACTGTGCTGGACAGAAAAAGATGAAAAAAAAGAGCAGTCAGTTGTAAAAAGGAAATGCTGTTTGTCAGGGTTATTGAAGAAGATTGTGATGATTGTATATCGATTTGTATATGTTCTAAATCATTCGTTCAGCAGCCTTAAAAATGACAATGGAATCAACACCAACGGAGAGACTTCACCGAGCAGACAGAAAGGTTGAGGACTTGGACTTTTCGGCAAAATATGGAAATGCGCTGCGTGCAAAACAGTAACATAGCAACTAGTGGCACCGCAGGGCACACAGCCAGCGCTTAAGGTCGAGCAAATGCCAACAGTTGTAATCAATAATTTAAAAAGAAACCAAATGCCATATCTAATATTTGCGCATGAGCGCGCCTTTAGTCAACATCGGACACGTTCTCGCCTTTAGCGATTAAGAGGATTGATTTTTACACACGCGCGCGCACGTGGTGTATGCGCATTCATGCATGTAAGTCCTCACCTTGCATGCATACAAACACTTGCACGCACACAACACAAACATGAACACGCACGGACAACGAATTAAGAATAGAGAGGAGGAACAGACGGAGACAATAGAGGATGCTAGTATACGGTGAGAGAGAGAGAGAGACGGAAGTGATGGACGGACAGTGTGACACATGTCAAATCAAGGTTTCGCATCAACACCCTTGGCAGTTGCACAGACGGAGGAAAAACGGGTTTTCGTCACGTGATGTGAAGGATTAGCCTGGCAATGAGGCGAAGGCAGTGAGCAGGAAACGAGTAATTTCTAAACACTAGACAGATAAACAGAAACAGAAATCCAAATAGAGAGAAGGAAGAGCTGGAGGATAAGGAAGAAGACGAAGGAAAAGAAACGACAAACACTTCAGACAAAGAGAAACAGAGCACTAAACGAAAATAAGAGAAGAAAAGCAAAAAAATGTTTGTAAAAATTTCCGTGGTAGTAATTTGTGTTCTCAGTACAGCAACAACCAGAAAATACCAGACACAGACTGCCTGACTCGAACAAGCGACCATGATCGTAGTAAGTCAAAATCAGCCTTAAAAACAACAAAAGTAAATAAACACCAGACCAATGAAATGACAACCCTCTCTGCAACTCCTTGTTTGGAGGGCCAAACCACGGTGAGCAGAGTGCAGGCTCTCCCCAAAGCGCCCTCTTTTCGTCAAGAGGTGTACCTTTAATTTCCTAGAAATCTTTTGATGTGCAGACAATAACACGATCTGCTGATAACACAGACAATGCAGACGAGGGCAACACGCTCTGCTGGGCTGGGCAAAGTCAGTTCCAAGGAAAATTCAATGGACAGGATTTCAAATTCTGCGAAATGCGCTGGGAGCTAGATGATGTGATTCGAATACTACATAACTGCCATCAGAGACAAACAAATAGAGCAAGGTTAGCTACAGTCCAGACAAAACAATCCAGCAGTCTTTAAAGCAAATTCTAGTTATCTGAAATCGTAAAAAAATGTTCTAGTGATCCATTTTACGAGTGTGCATAGTGACTAAGGATGCTACTGACCACAATACCAAGAAACGTGTCGGTCCCTTTGTTCTACTCATGCCAGTGGCCTCGTTTTCTCAGGCATCATGGGATCTTTTGTGTCCTGCCATTTCGCTACCCCAGGGACTTTTTTTTCCTATAAAGTGTTTAATGGTTAAAGTTATATATTGACACCGTATATCCCATATCTCTTTCCTATCACTTTCTGTTCAACATAGAAAACGGAGAAATAAGTATCACAGAACAATGCCCATGTCTGCTGGCCTGTTGCTGACAGAGAACTGATTAATCACTCCCACGACACAAAAAAAAATCAAATAAAGGGAATCAAGTTTGTGAACGCCATTCAAGAGAAAATAAAAACTAGGGTTGTCACTCTCAGCCCCTAGGGGTAGCGAATATACGTCACGACTACCACACACGCTTCACACTCGTGTCACGAACTGCCAGATGCACGTCCCCAGCCGTTGGTGATGAATGGCGATCGTTTCCGGAAGTCGAGGACGTTACTTGAAGTCAACTCATGCACACAAAGGGGGACTGGGGACCGGGGACTATAGGTCACGACCTGCTCCTGTCCTGGTGATGACTGTACTGTGTTGCTGGCAAATCTGTTTTCGGATTCGTCCGGTTGTAGTACACGCCGCCAGAGAGCAGTCGTAAACTAACGATAACGCTTAATATTCATGAGTTCCTCATGCATATCTCAGAGGAAAATGGAAATGAAATAAATGAATGAAATTAGTTTCCTAGTCAAGATGGTGCGTTAATTGGGTTTCTTTGCGATACAGTCGGTCGTAATATTTTTTTAAAGTGGGGTGGGGTTGTTTATTTGTTTAGTCTCGAGGCGGGGTAGGGGGGCTTTTTCAATCATCTGTTTGTATGCTATTCTCGCTGCTCTGATTCTAATCATCTGTCGTTTTCTTTTTCCGAACACGCATCCCGATAGAGGTGGGGAGGCGGGTGCACGGAGGCATACGACCGACTCCCAGGCGATGTCTGTGATAATGATGGGCGGAAAATTGTCTAGCGGCAGGAGGACGCCGTCTCTGTGGCAACTGCCAACGGCACCGCCGAGACACGGCGACTGTCGCACTTCGGTCTGTTTGCCACTCCTGCTGTTTGCGCTGTAACCTGCCTGTGACCACTGTTGTGTGACCAGCCTGTTGTTGTTATTCTGTTGTCGTGTGACCTGCTGTGTGATCCACCCGTTCTTTTTACCTCAGACATGTTGCCTTCGAGCTGTGTTGCCACCATTGTATGACTTGTCCATTGTTTTGATGCATAAAACCTGCATCATCTTATTGTGATGTCGAACGTGCATACCACACACAGATACACACACACACACACACATATCAGACAAACTCAGTGAATACACATACTCACGAACACTCTTCTATACGTTTTAAAGAATCAATCACTTCGACCACACATAACACACACAAAGAGTTGCAAGCTAGCAAGAAACAAAAAAACACATAACTTCAAACATGTTAACGAGTCAAAGACTAGAAATAAATTACAAACAAATCAAGTTTTTTACGACGAAAGAGTATACCACACCGCAGTAGAACAATAAATTTATTCATTCTGAAGTTGCAAGTATTCTGACATCTCCAAGAAAAATCTTTTCCAAATTATTTCAAAAAGTCTGAACTATTTTGCAATGCCAAAATAAATGCTCAATTTTCTTTACAGAAAGTGTCGACATCATTATTTTTAATCTTGCTTTAAGTAACCAAGGTGTTCGTGCCTAGTATACTTTATTTTTAAGAGGCGAGAATGTGAACATCGTTCACTGTCAGCATGGAGTTTGCCCCTCCCCCAACCTCTGCCTCCTGAAACCCGAGAATCTTCCTACGCCACTGTGTTTAGGTACTGCTATTAGTTCAGTTTCAGAAGATAAGATCTGTAACATTTCCAAAGAACGTAAGAGGACAAAGGAAGAGACTTTGTCACGAAGTTTAGAAATTTCCCTTCACTGCCTTCCTTTCTACATGAAAATGGCAATGTTCATTGAGTCTTCCCTTGACTGGTACCAGATGGAGATAGACGCGGCAACTGGAAATGTTCGCCACTCACATCTGTCTCAGGTAATAGCGGGCAGGTCTTGCACAGGACGACCAGTTCTTCTTCTGATCACCGCGGCATCCACCGCCCTCCAGGGTACCTTGAAAGACAGTCTTCGACAAAGTATTGTGCCAGGTCACATGGCCAAACCAGACCATATAACGCCTGACTGACTGTTGCAAGTAGGGGTTCCTGGTATCCTACGAGTGTTGCGACCATGCTCTGGGAAGTCGTTGCTTTCATGTTCTCTGTATGAAATCCAAGGAAGCCTCCTCAGACACTTGTTCTCGAATGCCTGGATTCTTTTCTCCACGTTTCTGTAAAGCACGATAAGTACTACGAGAGACTTGCACAGACTGTACTTTGTAGTAAACCTTATGTTAGGACTGCGCCAAACCTTTTAGCCTGGCCATTGCCGCTGTTGCTGTCACGATCCTGATATGGATATCTGTCGTGGAGCTGCTGTGTTTGGAAAGGGTGGTTCCCAAGTACTGTTTACCTCTTCGAACTGTACCTCATTTGTGTAAATTCTGTTCTCCTGTTAGCTGTTCTTTAGCGGTGGTGCTGATGGGATTCTGTATCACTTACAGCATCACTTTGCTTGGGTGGAGAATCAGACTTACTGTTCTGTAGTTCAAGCACTGTTTGCTATTTCCCTTTTTTAGGGGTAGGTGGGAGGAGAATGACTAGTGACTGCGTCCTTCCTCCAAAATGGCGATGGTGAAAAGGTGAAACGAAAAATTGTAGAGGCCAGTACCTGTAAAGTACTAAGTTATAAATGGATTTCATCATCATTATTCAAGTTAATTTGATGCTTGAAGTGTAATTATTAGAATGCACACAGTGCAAAAAATGGATAAGGTCGTCCCCTGAACTTTTTAGGGCATTAGGGAATTAGGTGTTACAGGTTTCACTTTTCTTTTTAGTGAGGGAGGTGTCTATATCCTCTCCCTCGCTGCCTTACTTTGGGCAACCTCCAGTTGAGTAAGGTATCCATTTCCGCCAGCCGAGTCGATTGGAAAATTTGTTGCGCTACACGGGTGTCGAACAGGCACTCTAACCACTCGGCTATCAGCTCCCACAGTTTTTTGTTACATCCGTATGACCTTGTTAGTAACGTATAAAGTGGGTGACTTTGGTACTACTTACTGAGGTAAGTTAGCTGGACATCCTACAAGTCTTACGTGGCCGAGGAACTGAGGGGCAAAGGTCACGTCGTTTGCCTCGTCGTGTTCTTTCATGTCTTTTTACCTGCCGCACGAGCTCTCCAACACGAGAGAGGGTTCGTAGAAAGGGCCTTGACGCGTGCCAGCCCTGAGGGAAAAGAACTAATAGAGCAATTACGTGGTGCAAATTGAAACATAAGTTGAATCCTGGTGAAGCAAAAAGAATGGATAACTACAACAGCATCTTTTTTTCCCATGAACGAAGCATCCGATAGAGAAGCTGTCTGTCAAAATGTATCTCGGCGTGGTCCCGAGGATTGTCACCTTTAGCAGCCCCTCTGATGCAGAATCAGCGAAAGTCATGTTGTTTTCAGCAGTTTAAACATGGAGATTGCAATTTTTCGAAAAAAAAGTCTCGCTCTCAGTTCTCTTGCTGCGCAAGAGATCGATTAAGCATCTTGCATCTGATCTTACCAAACATTGTTGTCAGTGAAACCAATAGTTCATGGATTTCTGATGGGTTGGGGGTGAGGGAATGAACTTAGCGAAATCCTCATTCCTGTGCCATCAGCACTTAGGACAAGGGGTTACTCACCGGATACAGGTCATTAGACTTTGGCCCAGCAGACAGTATCTCATCAAAGATGTTTTCTCTTCACACATCGAAATATTTGCAGGGCGCACACAGGACAGGAAGTAAAACATTAGCAAATTCGTTTGGTGCACAACCTGCAGAGAATCGCTTTTGATGGAAATTTAACAGCAAAACAATCAGAAAACTATTTTTTCAATCGTTATTTTTTTATGTTTGGAAGAATATAGAAACAAAGTTTAGGATAATCTGTATGAAACTCTGTTCCTAAAACAGAGCCTGTTCGAACGCAATACCAAACAATTTTTGGGGATATATTTGCGAAACAATCTATTCTTATGAAATACTCAAAGTGTGAAAAGAACCGATTTATTCTAAAATTTTGTTGTAATTTTTGATTGTAAAAGACCACGTGACAAACCCTTCTAAATCAGTCCATTCGGTGCGTGCGCGTGCGTGACACCACAAGCTTTTCCAAGGCACTCCGGTCTGGCCACCAAACGCTAAGTACCAGAAAACAGTTTAATTAGTAGCAAGCTGCCGGAGCTGGCTGGCAGGACTAAACTTCAGCTAATCTTTCCACCAACGTGCCTGGCTCGTCGCGACACGGACGACGCAAAACGATAGACACAGCTGCACGACAACGAGGCTGCCCTACTTTGTCAGCAGCTGCACGGCAAGACTGCAGTCGACTGCTCACGCAGCTCCCTGTCTTCCTCTCGATACAGACTCAGCGTTTTGTGCATGTCGTGATGGTGCTGAATGGCTGTCAATACACATCAGTGTGAGCGATGACAGTTCTTTACGAGGAGGAGAAGGAGAGAGGGTCATTCGATTGACCATCCAATCATCCATGTCGTTTTCTGGATAAAAGATTTCATCCTTCTTTTTTTTTTCCTCTCTCGGTTATGATGTAATCAGTGGCTGGAGCATCCTTTACTTTCTGACCACGGCTGGGGCATGGAAGATACAAATGGTTTCGTCTGTCTGTTCCTGTGTTCAAATATGTAGTTGAAACTGAAATCCTGTTCACCATCAAACACTCTGCTTCCCAGGCCTAGGAGATTGTTTTAACAGCCTTGTCTCCATCTTGCTTCCCGTAAACCGAGCCTGTACACAGAGAAGGTTCTGTCCCAGGCGTGTGTGTCTTCCTTTTGGGGATCTGCAAGCGCTGCTTTTATCACCAACCAGTTTAGATGTTTGCGTGTTCTGCTCGAAACGAGTGATTTGTCATATAGAGATGGGGAACAACGGGAGGGTCATTCGTGATCGCCAAGGCAATTCGGTAAATTCTGGCACGATGCATTGGTTCGAAAACCAGTGTAAAAGTGCGAATTCAGAGAGGGGAAGGTGGAGGGGTGGGAGAGAGGGCGCTTACTGGTCGATTTTTCAGCCGAGCACAGGAGACGGGTGCAAAGAAAAGCGCAGCTCGGACAGGTCGGAAAGTGGGTCTGGAATCAACAATGGATGCGCGGGAAAACTATGTCAGTAGGGTGACCCAGAGACCTTTTGTTTGAAAGGAGTGGGGGAAGACTTTTCGTAGTAATATCAGAGCAAAGATGGCATTTAAGTTAATAATTACCTCGCTGAATACTTCTGTGGTAGAAAAAGGAACAGGGGAGAATGAGATCGCTGAATTCCTTAAACAACTGCATTTAGGCGAAGCCATGAATAAGTTTTGTTTTTTTTTTAAAGTCACAAATTGTGCTTAAAAAATTCCTCTGCTGCAAGTGTATCATATCTGAGCAACGGTTCTCATGGAGTACTTTTAAATGTAAACTACGTTTCCCTGAGCTCGTATACCTCGCCAGCAGTTCATTGTGACACACCGCGGCGTTTGGCAGTGTGTGCTAAATGATTCCGTTGCAGACTTGGAAATCGTTTGACTAAGCTCTGTCTGTCTTCCAACTGTTATCGCTGCGTCTGTTCCCTTTTTTTCAATATAGCCTACGCCATGGACTTCCAATCTGTCAGATTTTTCGGTCAGAATTGAGACGAATGCTGCTGTCTTTTTCAGTTTTGTCCCTCTTGCTATAGCAATCAGCCCGTGACAATATTTTTGTGACCTCACCGTGACACTATTTAATCTCTGAACATGTGACAATGGAACCTGCAGGATTCCATTTGGAACACTTCCACCATGCGCCATACCTGCTGGTGTCAAGCTTTAAGGCCTTCTGAACTGCTCACATATTAAGACTATGTTTGCAAATATTTTATGTTTATATTTTTAAAAGGGGCTAGATGGTGTCAATAGACAAGAGGATGTTGGTAATAAAGACCGTTTGTTGTCTTGAAAGAGTGAGTATTGAAGCTATCATGTCCAATGAATGGCGGCACTACAGTCACTTGCTACGTGGACCAGTGTTCACGATGTAACAGCGATTCAGAACACTGGGGAGACAATCCCACCATAGATGTGTATACGTGGACTGCTGTCTGTCTGCCAAGACCAACGCTTAGCCTCTTGTGAAGATCTCCCCTGTTAGTCTCGGCGAGCCGTAACAAAGAATGTGAATAAACCGGAAGCTTTGTAGCCTAATGCCTCGTTTTAGGAGTTAACTGGAAAAATCGTCTGCCAGCAGTCCAGCAATACAAGTTCGTGATCCCACGCACATTGAACTAAAATGTAAGCTAGATCATGTTTATGGTGAAGAGGAGTGCAATGTTTTCTGAGAATAGAACAAGTACAATATGCAAACACAGTGTTCAACGTGTAGTATATGTCTGTTTGTGCACTTGGGCTTTTTGTGTACTGAAAGTTCAAGTGTCATGTGTATGTACGATCATGCACTGATAGCGATCGGCACGACAATAGTTTATCAGGAAACGTTAAAACGAGCTCTCGAGGAAGGAAACTGCCGTCAGACAACAGGCAGACACACAGGGAGAGATTTCTGAGCCAGTTGCACAACACATTTAATTTACAACATTTTTATGCCTTAAATCTGTTTAGATCATCAGTTTTACAGAAACACAGTGCGCAATCTAGTTTCAAAACTTTTTTGGGGAAAACCGGAACTGTTTTAAATACAATAAAACTGCTTAAGCCAGACTTTCGTTTCGTTTCAAAACATTTTTCGAATGCGCTTGTGTAACGCTTGTAAATGGCATAGGAGCGATTTTTTAAGAACATTCTAAATTTGTGTCTTTATAACAGCTTTCAGTTTTAGAAACAGGTCACCAGGCAGTCGGGACGAGGTCACCAGGAGCGCCCGAGGTCTTGGCTCGAGCACCCCGTTGCGCTACTACAGCTCGAGTCTGCCAGTCTGCTTCTCTCATCCCACGCAGGCTTCACCGTTCTTCCGTGTTTTAAAAAAAGTGAAGAATTTCACTTGGAAGAGCTGTCGTCAGAAGTGTATTGTGGCCAGACGCTGCCAAGCGGGCCGTCTATCAATCTTCAGAAATTTATTTTAGCTGGAGGACGTTGGTGAAGGACGCCACGCTGTTCAGCCAATCCACGGTTGAGGATGACATTTGTTCACAGGAAACGAAAGCAGTGTTCAGATGTTGGGGGGCCTGTCTGTTACCGCAGCCTACTGAGCAGATCTAATACTTTTCTTTCTTTAAAGCGTGGTTGTTCTGCTCCCTCATTCCCAAAGTGAAACTCACGTCCACCCTCTCTATTAGACCAATCCACCCCTTTGAGATCCGGAACATCTTTCTGGATCCTCTGACATGTCCTTCGGCAAAGAAGTGAACAACTGCGTCTAATTCGCAATTGTGTGAACGGGCGTGTGGAAGGTATGCCAGAAACATGTGAACAGCGGCTGAAACTGTGCAGATCTTGCTCCACCCCATCCTCCAGTCCGCTCCCCACCCTCTTCAACCGGTCCGAGCTCCGGCAGCATCCTGACGGCGAGTGCTTGGCATCGATTTGCTGTCTCAAGGGACTGCTTACTTTAACCCAAACCTCGCCGTGCCGCTGTGGGGCCGTGTAATCCCCCCTCGCTCAGGACTTGGGGTGTTAGCGCTTTATAGTCAATTGACTGCCGCGCGTGTTAGCGTTTCACGATCAATTGACTGTCGCGCGTGTTAGCGCGTCCTAGTCCAGCCCTTCACCTCGTTAGCCCTCGCGGTCAGCGTGCGTGGGACAGCGTTCTGCACTTTAGCTAACGTTGTAAGTGATAGCGGTTTGCATGTGCCAAGTGTTGTCAGGAAACCTGCTCTTCATTTTTAGTCCTTGTAGCAGTCAACTAAGCGTTCTTCTTGCAATACGCTACCTGCTACAGGTGATAGTGCAGTCAGGTAGCTGTTCTGTACACTTCAGTGTTCGTATCCCGTTAAGTGTGAGGGATGTTTTGTAAATATTTCCGTTTCTGTATTTCTTTTTATTGTTGTTTTCTAATATTTCCGAGTTTTAGTACCGCAATAATTGATTTGAGGGGAACCGGATTGCTGGCGTCCGAAATGAGAGACATGCCGGTTCGATACCCAAGTAGCGCAGTAAACTTTCCTCAGTCAAACCAGCTGGATGCCTGACACTTTATAGGGCTGGAGAAGGTAAGGAAGCGATTGAGAGGAGATTAACACCACCCTCACTTCAAGAAAAGTGATATCTGTAACACCTCATTCCACAACGACCTTTACCTTTATAGTCGGCTGTCAGAAGTTTCAGCGGTTACAAGCTCTGCGACACGAGTTTCGTTGACAAGGCTACAGCCAATGGGAGATCTGGGAGAATGTATGTTAAACAGGCTATTGGTGACGTCACGGGTTGGTTGTTTTTTTTGTTAGTTTGTTGTTTTTTGTTTGTTTGTTTTGGGTTTTGTTGTTGTTTGTTTTTTATTGTTGTGGTGTTGTTGTTTTTGGTTTGGTTTTCGGTTGTTTGTTTGTGTGTTTGTTTGTTTTCTGTACTCGACGGTGTTTGTTGGCTTCTGTCTCGAGAACGGAAAGGGATTACACCCTCACATGTTGTGAAATACTCGTACTAAACCAAGCTTTGGAAAAAATGCACTCTGTTGACCACTTACATTTGTTAACGATTACGCAAGTTCTCGCCAGTCTTGTGGCAATTACGTATAAGCAATCCTGTGTGTAGACATTTCAGCCTCGTACAGTCAACGAGCGTCTTTACCTGTCAGAGATCGATAACAGTAAGCAGATCAACTCCCCTGCACACTTATCTCTAACCTAACGGTTCTCTTGCCCCCATTCCCTCCACACCCTCACAACCCCTGCTTAGACTGCCTCTTTGTCTGACCTCATCATTCCGGCAGAAGATGCTGCAAACATTTAACTGCCATTTTAGAAATCGGTCTTTTTGATGCGCTTCTTAAAAAGTAGAGGGAGATGGGAGAACTAAGTGCTTCAGGTTGAGACATGGAAAAGTGCAAGCGCTAAGTGCAGGGCGAAGGAAAGTGTGAATCGTGCACTTCTCGAGGAGGACACGTTTTACCAGGGACCGGAGGGTGTAAAGCAGGTCCCCTATCTGCCAAGTACAGACTTTCTGACAATGTAAAATCCTTGTGCTATTGTTTTATTTCACAATGCTGCAAGAACATGGCTGAGTGGATGGTTTTACTGTTCTCCTAACAAACTTCAACTAACCCTTATTTTCGTCTGGCAACCCCAGAGTACACTTATTGCAGTTCTCAAAGACATTTGGCAGATAGCCATTGGAATTTAGGGGACACATAAGCAATGATTGTAGATATACTATTTTTGGTATCAGTGACCATGAAGGCACTGAAGCCATCACAGGTACGAGAAGTGTGGGTGTGTGAGACGGGAGGTGGGGTGGGGATGACCTACAAAGACTAGGATAAGAATTGCTTGGCAGTGCTTATCCATTCCAATCTACGATTCTTATCACTGAATGCCTATATAGCATAGTTAGAATGAATATATCGCGATAAGTTCTTCGACCATCTTTTTATTTTTTTTTTTTTTTCGTTTGCGGGCATGGCACAGGAAGTGTACAG
This sequence comes from Pomacea maculata, assembly GCA_004794325.1. Taxonomy (NCBI): domain Eukaryota; kingdom Metazoa; phylum Mollusca; class Gastropoda; order Architaenioglossa; family Ampullariidae; genus Pomacea; species Pomacea maculata. Next base: position 153,246 of record SRHC01002652.1, read on the forward strand.
ACATCAAAGTCTGTATGAGTTTTTCAAAGTTACGCTACCTTGCTCTCGTATAAATAGCTGCTAGCGAGTGTTCTGCATAAATACAACACATAACAGAGTAGAACACCTTTCATCCTGACTTGAGTGTCACTTATCTTGACGTTGATAGCAAAGCTCGCAAGATTACTTGCAAATTTTGCCGGGCTTTGTAAAAATGCACCCCGTGCTTCCTCTTAAAGATTAACATTAGCTCTCTCTCTCTCTCCCGCCTTGGGAAGAATAAAAAGTTTGTACTTCGTGAAAACAAGTTCGTGTGAAAGTATGCTTTTGTGTATGCGCGTGCTCAAGAGAGATTGGGAATAAGAGAGAGAGAAGGTGCATTAATGAGGAGATAGGGAGCGCATGTCTGAAAACTAGGTTTGCCAAAACGGTTTTAACGAAGCAGATATTTTTTCCCGAACTGTGTCACCTTTATTGACTCGTCAGGTAGATACGAGGACTGGCCCGTCAGTCAGGACATTAAAGAATGCGGAGACGTCTACCTGCTGTTGTGAAGTTGGTCTACTTCATTACTTGGTTACCAGCTTATACTGTCACAGTGGGGGTGATTGTTTTTTTTTTAGGCTTAGTCCTATAAACTCTGTTAGTCTTCAGCACTACCCCAGTAGACGGGTTCCGGTCTGTTTATTACGAGCTTCCACTAAGAGTTGACCTCTTACTAATAGCAATGCACTTAAGAAATGGGTTTCGACATTTGTTTATTTATTTTGATATGTTATGCGTTCTGAAACTTTTATTAGCAATAAGCCTTATCCAACCAAGGGTAAAAACTAAATGAATGGAAGGCCTAAAAGAATATAAAATAATTTAAACAATAATATTTTAGAACGTTTCTGTACAATCACTGATGAGGAGCAGAAGATTTTTTTTAAAAAGACAGAAATAGCGTCTTCCCTGGATATTATTCTCCCTCCCTAGTGTTTACTATAATGGCGTAAGTGAAAAATCGTCATGCGAATCCTGCGTTGTTTTCCTCGTCTGAAATGTTTGCAAGTTCCGCATTTGGCTGCATGAGACAGTTGTGGGTGGAGGGTGTAATACAGATTTCCATTTTTTATTCGCCTCCACAGACTAAAGAGGTCTCTGTGTACATTTTTACCGTACTTTCTGCGGCCTCCAAACACTAGTACTTAAAAAAGAGGGAGATAGAGGTTGTTTGCTTCCACAGATATGTCTGTACTGGCTTTCTTGCGCACAGAGAAAATTTTACCACGTATTTCATATTTCTGAATCGCTGTCCCTTAACACTTAACATTTCAGTGAGTCAAGCATTTGGTCAGAGTGAACAGACACGTGTTTTCAACAGAATTTGTTTGTGGAAAATTTCTATGAAAACTATGTGTATGTATTTCTGTATGCCACTGTATGATGGGGATAGATTCTTGTCCTCCGGCCATTCCCATACGCACCCGTGTCCTAACTGTACTTGGGCAGAAGTAATACGGACGTGATGATGACCACGTGAGCAGAGAAGTAGAGACAGCAATTCATAAACGTTAAGTCCTCGGCGAGACATTTCTGGGTCGCGTCATAGTTCCGCGTGGGTCCCGCACCCGCGAGATCACTCTTCGTTCAGGCATGCGTGCTTCTTCGCAAGGGTCATGAAGGTGGATATGTCCCGCTGACAGTCTGCAAGTCATCTACAACCTACATCTACAAGGCAGCTACCCACAGTTCGGTGCGCCGAGCGTTGGCAGAGGAATATGGGGCACGTAGAGCCGTAGAACGTTGTGGATTAGTATGCCCGTGTCAGCTCGTTACCAGAATTGTTGGTAATGATAATAGCAGTGTGGAAAGAATACTGGCGGGAGAGGGAGATTTCGTGGTGTAGACAGGGCAGGGAGAGATATGGTGCCAGTGCCAAGTCACAATAGGTGTGGAGAGAAAGAGAGCAGGCGAAAAAGGTAAACGAAAAAAAAAAATTGTGGTGCTGAGAAAAAGAACAAAAGGAAGGGAAAGGGTGCAGCAGAAATAAGAATGAAAGGCGAGATCGAGAAAGGGGTGGTGGAGGGAAACAAGAGAGGAGAAGTGAAAGAAGATTTTGGAATAAAAACGGGGAAGTGGGAGCGGGAAGAGAAAAAGAGGTAGATGAACGACTTCGGTGAGGAGAAGTGTAAAAAATAAAAATAAAACGTACAGGACAGAAGCTGTGAATTTAAGAATTGATGCCGGAGATTTTTTTTTTTTTTTTTTTTTTGATAGCTGGAAATACCTCATGTCGATGTAAAATTTTATTGGTTTCTGTAAATTGTGGGTTTCTAGGCTGTTGTAACAGCCAAAGGATATGGCACCTATTAGATAAGTGGCTACACCTTGAGCTGATAAAAGGTTACAGTTACTTGTGAAACGGCTATGTATGAAGTGGTTATTGATGCACACAGTACATCTACAAAATCAACACTTTAAAAACCCAACTCGTATACACAGTTGTACATAATACGCAAGTTATAAAAATGTTTTCAACGTGTCTGTGTTCAGAACAGTTTATCAAGACTCGCATGTTTGGCTTGGCGAAAAGTATGACTAGGAGAGTACGGAAATCCGGCTGTTCCCAACAAAATCTTGCACTAAACAGATTCTTCTTCCAGAGGTCATACAGAAAAATGTCCACAGACGGTCTCAATTTACCATAGCTATTACCGGTAGTAGTTTATCTCTTACCTTCGCACAAGCAACAACTGTTTCTCTCAGAGAGTTCAGGATGCAGACATTGGCGGATGAGCGTTTTAAAGAAAGAAAAGAATAGATGAAAGATGGAAGAAAATGGACAGAACACAGAAGATAAAACTAGAGGAAAACGGATGAACATCGAGACACTAGGGCAGAAGAACAATATCCACTACACGCACCCACGCACGCATGCACACACGCAGCGTTAATAAAGACACAAACTTTGAGACAAAAAAAAATTTAAAGAAAGAAAAACCCAGAGAACTGGAGCTAATCTGTTTCAGCTAGACGCTATTTAAAAAATACAAGAGACACGAGAGACGGTGGCAGAAAACATAACAGGGCCATTCTCTCTTCTAGTTTCTATGACAACATAGGTGCCCTTGAGGATATCAAGTATTGTCTATTTTTAGGTTGAGCCTGATGTCAGAACCCTAGGCCAAGTAAAGAAGTTCGCTTTTTCGGAATCTGTGACGAGTTCTCTCATAACGAGATGATGGAGAACAGCAAGCCTGATGGACCATGTTAAAGGCTGCAGAGGAGAAGAGAAGGAAGAAACAAGAAAATGCAGGGGAGAGGAGGTGTGGAAAGAAGAATGGAAGAGATACTAATCGACGGCGGGAAGGGAGATGTGGAAAAAAGGGGGGAAGAGAGAGACTAAAGGTCGTTATTAGGAGGGTCAAGTAGTAGGAGAAGAAAATGGTGGAAGAGAGGCTAAATGTCTAAATTCTGTGGAAAGAAGAGTGAAGGAGATACTACATGTCTTTACGGGGTGGGGGAGAGAGATACTTTCAACCAAGGACTCGTTCTCTCCCCCCTACTTCCATCATCAAATTGAAATATCTTCAAGACAACAAAAAGAACGCTCCATAATTTATCGAAAACGGCTACTGAGAAAAGAGACACAGAAACTGGCTGAAAGCCATCCTTTCCTCAAACATACGAAAGCACACGAAATCTTTCAACCATTTTATGATATATTTGTTATCGGAAAAGATAGCAGATAGGTAAGCGATAAATAGGAAAATATGGATATATATATATAGGGTGAGCAGTGTTTAGTCAGCTTTTACCTTCTAGCTAGCTTTCTGAAAACTGGTTTGCTCCGTCTTCAATTTATCAGTTTACTGGGTATTATGAGCGCGAGGGGCGACATGTACCCGGGTGCCTTATTTCTATGCGCGTGTGCGTGAGAAACTTGTCTAAAACCTCCTTTTACAAGCTGCTTGCCAATAAACCTTGTCTCTCTTTTGCAGGACTTTGAATCTCTGGAATTTCCCAGCACGTGTTGCCCGTGATCATCAGCAGACAGCCCTTCAGGAGAACATGTCTTCAGACACATGCATACTTTGATTTTGTTCCACACTGACAGACGGTACCAAGAGACGCCATGCCTGATCGGAACGTGCAATTACTTGACAAGCATTTCACCAGAGATGTAACCTCAATATCTGCTTTCTTCTTATTGCATGTCTTCTGTTCATGCTCCATAGGGGCTTCTGTGTTTCTTCCCAACATCAATGCCATGGCGGGCATCTGCAATCCTATATTTCCCATGTCATCTCTTGGTGTCAGCATTTTTTTTAAATTGTATATTGTCTTGTATAATATTTAACTTAAGCTGAAAACATCTTTTAGTTCATAACCGGGCGAGAGAAATCTGGTTGGTTTTTTTCTGGACTGACAACCTATTCTATCATCAGGCTTATGAAGTTGTTTGATGATGGTACTGTTGGTTTATTTAATGCTGCTGAGTGTTAAATAAGGACTTGTTTGCTTCTTAATCTTCACGCTTACAAATTGATTAAATAAGTGCTTTAATTGTCCATCTTCCAGAAACAAATCGTTTGTGTAGTGTTTTTCAATGTGTTGTACGCTGATAGATTGTTTGCACAAACTTTTACAGGTACAGCAGAAGCTTCCCCGACATTGTCGGGAAATATTTCCTGAAATTCAAGAGATAACCCAGCCTAGATTTTCTACCGGTATGCCTACGCATCTTCAGACCCTGGCAGAAGAGACTAGGTGTAATGTGACTAATGCCTGCCGGGAGATGTCTGGCTTGCAGCACCTATTGTTGCCGTGGCTTCGGCTGTACACATTTTCTTTCATTGAAAATACAAAGCCGTAAGATTTGTACGTCTTCTGAGAACCGTTTGTTCCTCAAAGTCTCCATCTGCATCTTTCCTCCATCACATTCTCTCTCCCCCTTTCCATTCTGCCTGTGACGCATGCTGTCACCTTTGGTTAGGTTTGTGTGCAGATTCCCCTTTCATTCTTGTGTCTTGTGCAGACAGACCGCTGTGCATTCGTTCATGCTGCTTGCAGACCACCACCCCCTTCTTTCGTTCATTATTGTTACGCGTGAACCACTCCTTCCTGTTATTGCATGGTGTGAAGACCGCTGTGTGTACCTGCATATTCGTTAGTGACCTGTGCAAATCAGTGTTCGTTTGTGTCGTGTACAGATCCCCATTTATTTATTAGTGTCGTGTGTGGTCTCTGGTCTGAGCTGAAGACAGCGACTGAATTTTGTGTTTCCTCCGTTAGTGTCTGGAGGGTAACGTTGCTATAAATAACCTACCGCTGTCTGCCGAGCTGCCGTGCGTTTAATTACCAGCATCCCACGTCCATCATTTCTAGCACCGCATAGCAATTAAATCAGTGGTTCTTAAATACCTTGCAGCTAACGTTTTCACATCACTAGGATCCGTTTCTGGACTGGGCACCTAGGAACAATAAAAGCACACGCTCGCGCTCGTGTATGCATACACACACGCATACAGATACGCACGCAGATTATGCATGATGCATATTAAGCAGCGCGCGCAGTCTGTTGTGCATAGAAATAAAAGCGTCTGCACGCGCGTGGGGAGATAGATGCATACACTTATCCCTCGTGCTTGCCTGGAAGAACTCATTGGAAGCAAACAAGATCTTGAGGTTCTTCGCTCAGACAAGTGACCAGGCGACGGAATCCATATGTACACTGCTGGCACTGCGCGCTTACCAGGTGTGTCATCCTGAGACAAGCTGCTTGTGTCTTTTTTTTTTTCGAAGCGAACAGGTGCGTCTTTCCAGACTTCTAATCTGCAGCGTTTGTCTCGAAGATTACCCTCCAACTGCTGCCTGCTCCATCTCTCTCTCCTCCCACCTTGTTCCTACCCCCCTTTTTTCAGCTGCCAAGGTAGTGTCCGTCAAGACTGATGTTAAGGTTTTCTGATGTTGCTACCAAGTCTAAAGATACGGGAGTTGGAGGTGGGGAG